>VMRK01000583.1:0-79109 GCA_016801395.1 Leptodermis oblonga
GTCATCGCGGACGGGGTGGGCTTGGCACGGTCAGCCTGGGCTTCGTTGGTCTGCGCGGATGCCACCCGGTGGCACCTGCGGCCACGGCAAGGGCAAGGGCGAGGTAACGCGGGGCGAGACGGGTCATGGCGGTTCCAGCGGGATGATGTACCCGGTGGTGTCTCATGCGTGCAATGAACGGCTGTGCAGGATCGTCGTTGGGGGGGCTGAGGGCAATGGGCGTCGAGGGGGAATCGCGCACATCGTGCGCTCCTACCCGGGGTGATGGCCTCAGGAGGGCGACGGCGTCTTCCAGGCGTTGCGTTTGGGCGTTGGCCAGGGCGAGTTCGGCGTTGCGAAGCGTCTGCTCCGCGGCAAGCAGCGTGAGCGTGCTGATGTCGCCGGCGGTGGACTGCGCCTGCGCCACCTGGTAACTCTGCGCCGCCGCGTCCCGCGCGGCCAGCGCCAGCTGGTATCCGCGTTCGTCGGCGTCTCGTGCATGCAAGGCATCGGCGACGTTGGCAAAGGCGTTGATCACCGTGCTGCGATAGGTCGCGGCGGCCTGCCGGTCCGTCGCCTCCGCGGCCCGTTGCCGGTGCCGCAGCGCCCCGCCGTCGAAGATCGGCGCGGCCAGGTCGCCGGCCAGGTTCCAGAAGGCCGTGCCCGGCCCGAACAACCGGCCGAAACTGGCCGCGGAGCTTCCGCCCCCGGCGGTCAGCGTCAACGACGGCAACCACCGCATCGCCGTCGCCACGCCGACCTGGGCTCGTGCCGCATGCCACTGCGCTTCGGCCATGCGGATATCCGGCCGGTCCTCCAGCCATGCCGACGGCACGCTCGCAGGCAGATCGGCGGGCATCCGGATGGATGCCAGCGTCGCGGGATCGGTATCCGGGGCCGCTGCACCAAGGCCCTCGAGAACGGCATTGCGATCGCGTTGCTGGGCCAGCTGCTTTTCCAGCGCGGGCCGCTGCGCCTGCACACCGGCCAGGGCTGCCGTCTGCAACAGCACGTCGCTGCGCGACGCGTCGCCCAGAGAGAAGCGTTTCCGCACGATCTCCAGGGAACGCTGCTGCGTCTGCACGGCGGCATCGACCGCGCGCAGTTGCGCGGCCAGGCCGGCTTCCTGGATGAAGCCGACGGCCACATTGGCGATCAGGGTCAACCGTGTAGCCTGCCACTGCGCTTCCTGCGCATCGGCCTGCGAGACGAGTGCCTCGACGCTCCGCGATTGCTGCCGAAAAGGTCGGGCGTGTAAGCCATCGTCAGGCTGGCGGTGTGCAGGCTGTACACGTAACTGCCGTCGGCGGGTACGCTGGACAGGGCGGCGGAGGTCTTCTGCCGCGTGGGGTTCACGCCGCACTCACCGACGGAAAGAAGCTGCCGCGCTGCGCTTCGGCCGTTTCACGTGCGGCCATCAACGACGCCTGCGCGGCCTGCACGTCGGGATTGTTGCGCAGTGCCCGTGCCACGCGCGCGTCCAGTTGCGCGTTGCCGAAGCCGGACCACCATTCGGTAGGCAGGTGCCGTGCCGGCGCGGCCACGGCGTCCGGCGACGGTAGTCCCGAGCCAGGTCGGGGTGCTGGAAATCGGGCCCGACGGCGCAGCCGCCGGCCAGCAGCGGCACGGCCACGATCGCCATGCGACGGATGTACGAATGCAACGGCATCATGCGACGTTCCTCGGCCCGCGCGGCACGGCGCTCCGCGCGCGCTTCGATCAGGCAATACAGCGCGGGAAGCACGAACAGCGTCAGCAGCGTGGCGATACCCAGGCGCCCACCACCACCGTGGCCAGCCCTCGCTGCACGTCGGTACCGATACCCGTGGCCAGTGCGGCGGGCAGCATGCCGGCGGTGGCGACCGTCGCGGTCATCAGCAGGGTCGGAAACGCTGCGTCGCACCGGCCATCACGGCATCGACGATACCCACGCCCTTCTCGCGTACCGGTTGAAGTTCGACACCATGATCACCCCTTCTGCACCGCGACGCCGAACAGCGCGATGAAGCCTACCGCCGTGGCGATGTGAGCGTCTCCCGCGCAGCACGATGGCCAGCATGCCGCCCAGGCGGCCAGCGGCACCACGCCGAGCACCAGCGCGGCCGGCGCAGCTTGCCGAACTCGGCGAACAGGAAGATCGTCATCACCGCCACCACCATGCACAGGGCCAGTGCCAGGCGCGACTGCGCGCGTTGCTGGTTCTCGAACTGGCCCCCCCATTCCAGCCTGTAACGAGCGTGGTCGAAGTGCACGTCCGACTGGATCTTCCGGTTGCCTCGCGAGGTAATAGGACAGCGGACCCACCGACCTTCGTGTCCACACGCACGATGAGGTTGCGCCGGCCCATCTCGTGCGCCACCGTGGCCTCGCCGGACTGCTCGCGGATATGCGTCACCATCGACAACGGCACCTGCACGCCATCGCTGTGCGTAGCGTCAACGCGCCCAGCCGGTCGCAGTCGGCGGCCACGTCGCGCGGTACCTTGGCCGTCATGTTGTAGACGCGATCGTCCACGTACACCTGCGACACGGCGGCGCGCCGCCCAGCCCCGTCTGGATGAGGGAATCGATATCCGCCACGTTGATGCCATAACGCGCCGCCGCTTCGCGATCCACCTCGATGGCGATCTGCGGCACGGGCGACTGGAAGATGGAGGCGTCCGCGGTACCGTCGATGCTTTTGAGCACATCGACCACGCCGTTGCCGATCCGCCGCAGTTCCTTGAAGTCGTCGCCATAGATGCGCAGCACCAGCGGGCTGTGCGCCCCGCCGATCTTGTCGTTCTCGCCGTCCACGATGGGCTGGCTGATGCCGACGCTGATGCCCGGCATGGCGCTCAGCCGTCGATTCAGCCGGGCGACGAAGTCGGCCTTGGTCTCGCCGGCGGGCCAGGTATCGTACGGGGTCAGGCCCACGCCGGATTCGATATGCGAGGGCGTCCACGGATCGGTGCCGTCGTCGTTGCGGCCCAGCTGCGTGACCACGTACGACACTTCGGGGAACGCGCGCACCGCCGCCCGGTAATCGGAGGCCATGGCACTGGCCTTTTCCAGCGAAAGGCCGGAGGGCAGTTGCACCTGTACCCCACAGGGCGCCTCGTCGAGATCCGGCAGGAACTCCCGCCCCACGTTGCTGCCCATCACGGCGACACAGGCCAGCGTGGCCAGCACCGCCACCGCGGCGATCCACGGCCGTACCAGCAAGCGGCGAGCGCGCCTGCGTAACGATTCTGCAGCCACTCCGCGGCCGGTTGTGGAACAGCTTGTGCGGCTTGCGAAAGGCGAGGTACGCCAGGCCGGGAATCAGCACCAGCGTGGTCAGCAGCGCGCGATCAGCGCGAAGCCCACCGTGTAGGCCATCGGCGCGAACAGCTTGCCTTCCGCGTGCTCGAACGCCAGCAGCGGCAGGTAGGCGGTGATGATGATGAGCGTGGCGAAGAAGATCGGCCGGGCCACCTTGGCGGTGGCCTCGAGCACTTCCTCCGGCGACAGCGTGGTGGTGGGATGCGCTTCGCGGCGGCGCAGGATCGTCTCGGTGACCACGATGGCGCCGTCGACGATCACGCCGAAATCGATCGCACCCAGCGAGAACAGGTTCGCGGGCGTGTTCGTCAGGTGCATCAGGATGAACACCACCACCAGCGAAAACGGAATGGTGACGGCCGCGATCAGCGCGCTGCGCGGGCTACCCAGGAACAGGATCAACACCAGGCAGACCAGGCCGACACCTTCCACCACCGTGTGCTGCACCTTGTGCACGGTGGCCTGGACCAGGTCGTCGCGATCGATGTAGGGCACGATCCGCACATCCTCCGCGGCCAGCTTCCGGTTGAGTGCCGACACCGTCGCGTGGATGCCCTGCAAGACGCGTGAGGCGTTCTCGTGCAGCAGCATGTCGACGATGCCCTCGATCGCATCGGGGTTGCCGTCCTTGCCGAGGATACCCTCGCGGGTCTGGTGGCCGTACGACAGCCGACCGACATCACGCAGCATCACGGGCACACCGTGGTTGTGCGCGACCACGATGGCGCCCATGTCGTCCAGCGACCGGACCAGCCCGATGCCGCGGACCACGTAGGACTGCTCGCCACGCGAGATGCGCCCCCCGCCCGCGTTCGCGTTGTTGGCGGTCATCGCGGCGATGACGTCGTTCATGCCGACGCCCAGCCGCTGCAGCGCAGCCGGGTCCACGGTGAGCTGGAACTCCTTGGTGAAGCCACCGAAGTTGTCCACCTCGGCCACCCGGGTACCTGTTTCAGGGCCGGGATCACCACCCAGCGCTGCAGCTCGGACAACTGCATCAGGTTCTTCGACGGCGATTCCAGCGTGTAACGGTAGATTTCGCCGGCGGGGCCGGAGACGGCGTCCAGCCCGGCCGACACGCCGGACGGCAACGAGACGTCCGCCAGCTTCTCGCGGATACGCGAGCGCACCCAATAATCCTCGCTGCCCTCCTTGAAAGTCAGCGTGATCAGCGAAAGGCCGAACGAGCTGCTCGACCGCATCGTGGCCAGGCCCGGCACGCCCGCCAGCGCGCGTTCGATCGGCGTGGTGATCTGCTGCTCGATTTCCTCTGCGGCCAGGCCGGGCGCCTGCGTGGTGACCTGCGCGGTCACGTCGCTCAACTCCGGGTAGGCCTCGATCGCGATCTGGGTCGCGGCGTAGTAGCCGTAGCCCAGTGTCAGCAGCATCACCGCCGCCACCACGCCCAGGCGATGGAAGCAGAACGTCATCAGGCGCGCGATCATTGCAGCAGCACTCCGCCACGCGTGACCACGGCGTCGCCGGCCTTCAGGCCGTGCACGATCTCCACGTCGGCACCCACCTCGCGGCCGTCCACCGTGCGTCGTTCGAAACACCAGGGCGCGCGTTCGAGGAAGACGCTGAGCCGGTCGTTGTCCATGACCAGCGCGCTTTGCGGCACCAGCACATGGGGGGTCGCGGGCGCGTCGAAGATCGCCTGACCGAACATGTTGGGACGCAGGCGATCCTCCTGGCCGGCCACGACGAAGTGCGCCTTCAGCCGCCGCGTATCGCCGTCCAGTGCCGGATCGATCGCATCCACGCGCCCCTGCAGCATCACGCCCGGCAAGCCGATGAAGGTCAGCGCCGCCGTGCTGCCGCGATGGACCCAGCTGGCCTCGTCCTCGGGCACATAGGCCGTCACCCAGGCGTGTCCGGTGTCGCTGATGGTCAGCAGCGCCGTGGTCGCATCGCTGACCAGCGCCCCGGCGCCACGCCGAGCGTCGTGACGACGCCATCCAGCGGCGCCCTCACCACGACACTGCCGTCTTTCGCCACCGCATCCGCCCCGCCCGCCAGGGCGGCCAGGCGTGCCCGTGCACGGGCTTCCTCGGCGATCGCCTGGGCCGAGGCGCTGCGCGCGGCTTCCAGGTCGCGGGTGGATGCACCACCGGCGTCACTGACTTTCTGCGCCACGATCCAGGGCCTCGCGGGCCAGGCTCAGCGCGTCGACCGCTTTGCGTTCGTCCGCGCGGGCATCGGCGATATCCACCGAGGCCAGCGTGAGCAGCACCTGGCCTTTTTCGACACGATCGCCCAGGCCCACGCGGATCTGCGCGATCCGCCGGTGCCCGGGGAGACGATGGCCACGGTGTGCACCGGATCGGTTTCCACCGTGGTCGGCCAGGTAACGTGCGCGGCGGCGGCATCCATCCGCACCGGCGCGATGGTGAGCGCACGACGCAACGGCGATGCCGCCCCGACGGTCAGCACGCCGTGCTCCGCGGTGAACGCGGGTGCCGGCGTGGCGGCTGACGGGTGATGCGAACAACCGGCCAGCACGCCGGCAAGGGTGACCAGTGCGATCGGGACGAGGGCGAGGCGAAGGGCAAGGCATGTCATGGCGCGATCTCGAGCGCACACGCGGACGCGCACCGCCCGAGCCGGGGGCTCGAGCGTGCGAAGCGATACGTGTCGTGGAAACGAAGGGCACCCGCGGCAGCGGGCCACCCGTGGCATGGCCGGGCGGTCAGGCCGATGGTGGCGGTTGCATGCCCCTGCGTTTATAGCTCGTTGGATACATCGCGCCGCTCCAGGGATGGTCGCTGCACCGCAGCAGCGCGATTAACGCCGAGCCGTCTTTCGGTCGTCTTTCCGAAAGGCGTTTTTTACGAATTATTTTCGCGCGACAGCGACCAGCGCGGAAACGGATCGGGCAACGATCGCCAGGCGACCGCACCCAGGGCCATTTCCTCGTCGGTGAGCAGACAGGCATCCAGTGCCGCGCGCACCGCCTCCTCCGGCAGGTCCACGCCGATCATCACCAGTTCCTGCCGCCGGTCGCCGTAGCGGGCGTCCCACAGCCGGAGCACCGCCCGGCGCTGGTCGTCGCCCGGCAGTTCGTCGGCATCCGGCGGGGACACCCCCAGATCGGCGTCGTCGAAGGGCGCGCGAAGTCCGGCGCGTACGCGGTGACGACTCGCCCACCAGTGACCGGCGGTGGCCACCTCGGTGGCGCCGCCAGCCACGGCCAGGCTGCCTACCCAGTCCATGCGCGAGGCCAGCCAGAAATAGCCCTTGGCGCGTAGCACGCCGCGGATGCCCTCGTCGAACAGCTGTTGCAGGCGCTCCGGATGGAACGGCCGCGTGGCGCGATAGACGAAGCTGGTGATGCCATAAGCCTCGGTCTCGGGTGTGTGCGCCCCCATCAACTCCTTGACCCAGCCAGGCGCCGTCTGCGCCTTGTCATAGTCGAACAGGCCGGTGTCCAGCACCTGGGCGAGGTCCACCTCGCCGAACGCCGCATCGACGATCCGCGCGTCACGGTTGAGCGCACGCAGCACGGCCCGCACTTGACGCCGCGCCACGCTGTCCAGCCGGTCGCACTTGTTCACCACGATGACATCGGCGAACTCCACCTGCTCGGTGAGCAGCGTCACCAGCGAACGATCGTCGTCGTCGCCGTTGGACTGGCCACGCGAGGCGATGGAATCGGTGGAGCAGAAATCGGCGAGGAAGCTGGGGCCGTCGACCACGGTGACCATCGTGTCCAGCCGTGCCAGGTCCGACAGTGAGAAACCGTGCTCATCGCGCACGTGGAAGGTGGCCGCGACAGGCAAGGGCTCGCCGATGCCCGTGGATTCGATCAACAGGTAATCGAAGCGTCCTTCGTCGGCCAGCCGGCGTACTTCCTGCATCAGGTCGTCGCGCAGGGTGCAGCAGATGCAGCCGTTGGAGAATTCGACCAGCTTTTCCTCGGTGCGACTGAGATCGGCACCGCCGTCGCGGATCAGCGAGGCATCGATGTTCACCTCGCTCATGTCGTTGACGATGACCGCCACCCGTCGTCCGTCGCGGTTGTGCAGGACGTGGTTCAACAACGTGGTCTTGCCCGCGCCGAGGAAACCCGACAGCACGGTGACGGGCAGGCGGTTCGTGCGCGTTGCGGCGAAGGGCGCGCTCATGGCTTCAACTCCACGTGGCTGGCGGTGCCCTGCAGGGTCTGCTGGTTGCTGCCGGAAGCACCGATGGTGTCGACACGATCTTCTGCAGCCCCGGGAACGCCGCCGCCAGCCGGACGTCCACATGGTCCAGCCGCGCCGGGGTATGGCACGTGTAGTGGTACACCGCGTCGATATCGGCATGGCCGCCGGGCTCGGTCGCACCGCCGAACCCATGCGGGGACACGGTGGCGGATACGAGCGCGCAGTGGGCGTCCGCGGCGGGCACCAGCCAGGTTCCCGCGCGGAGCACGGCAAGCGCCTTGTCCAGCGCGGCGCGCTCCTGCGCGGAGCCCGGCGGATGCTCGAAGCCAACGGCGTCATGCCCGGGCAGGCTCAGCTGCGCGTCGAGCGCATCGGCTTCCACCGAGACGCCGACGCTGGCCTGACCATGCACATGGGGCCCCAGGTGACGTTCCTCGGCGCCGGCTGCGGGGCAGCAAGGCAAGCAGGAACGGAAAGACCATCAGCGACAGGTTCATGCGTTCGTCCTACAGGCTAGTATTGTTATAATATAACACCCGAAGCGAACGATGGCGTCATGTTTCATCGAATTTGAGCAATCTTCCGGCATTGGCAATGACGATGAAGGCGCCAAGGTTTTGCAGCATCGCGGCAGCGAGCGCGCCGTTGCCGGCCCATCCGCCGCCGAGCGCCATGCCGACCAGGGCCAGCGTCCAGGCGGCACTGAGGCCCAGGTTCACACGCAGCGTGCGACGGGTATGACGCGCAAGGCGCACCGCCGTGGCGACACGCGAGAAGTCGTCGCCCGCCAGCACGATGTCCGCCGAGGCCAGGGCGATGTCGCTGCCCTGCCCGCCCATCGCCATGCCGACCAGGCCCGCGCGCAGCGCCAGGGCATCGTTGATGCCGTCGCCCACGACCAGCGGCTTGCCACCCGCGGCAACCACCGACTGGACGAAGGCCAGCTTGTCCGGTGGCAGCGCCCCGGCGACGACGTCTTCCAGGCCCGCGATGGCGGCGACCCGGGCGGCTTCCGACGGACGATCACCAGTGAGCAAGGCCTGCCGGTCGATACCGAGCCCGCGCAGGGCGAGCAGCGTGTCGGCCACGCCCTCGCGCACTTCGTCCGCCAGGCAGACCCACCCGAGCAGACGACCCGCCTCGGCCACGGCCGCCACGGGCCCGTCGTGGTACGGCGGCGCGGACACCGCGACGCCATGCTGGCCGAGCAGGCTTTCGCGACCCAGGAACACGGGCCCCGAAGGTCCCTGCCCGCGCATGCCGAAACCGGCTTCCTCGCGGATGTCGTCGAGCGCGGCCGGCGTGCCCGGCCACTGCGCGATGGCGCGCCCCACCGGATGGCTGCTGGCCGCGCCCAGCGCCATGGCGACCGACGCCAGCCTGGCGCGATCGTCCTCGTGCGATGGCGCCAGCCGGACCACACGCAGGCGACCGGTAGTGACCGTGCCGGTCTTGTCGACCACCAACGCATCGGCTTCGGCCAGACGTTCGAACACGATGCTGCTCTTGACCAGGATGCCGTGGCGCGCGGCCACGCTCACCGCGGCCAGCGCGTGGATGCGCGGCCAGCACCATGGCTGAGGGACACGCGGCCACCAGCAGCGCAAGCACGGCGCCCATGCTCTGCGTGGTGAACCAGAGGATCAGGGCGACGAGCAACACCAGCACCAGGTAACGTCCGGCGTAGCGCTCGAGCAGCCGGGTGATCGGCGGCTTGCTCCGCTCGGCATCCTGCATCAGCGCCACCACGCGACCGAGCGCGGATTGCGGGCCGACACGCGACACGCGCACATGCAACAGGCCGTTGAGACTGAGCGAACTGCCCAGCACGGTATCGCCCGCCGCCACTTCCACGGGCAGCGATTCGCCGGTGAGCGATGCGGTGTCCACGCTGGCCGTTCCCGTCACCACGACGCCGTCGGCGGGTATGCGGTCGCCCGGCCGCACTTCGATCACGTCGCCGGCCGCCAGTCGCTCGGCAGGCATCGTGTCCACCTGGCCGTCGCGCACGACGCGCGCCGTGCTGGCGGTGAGAGCGGTCAGGGCTTCCACCGCTTCGCGGGTGCCGAGTAGCGAGCGGTCTTCCAGCATCTGCCCGACCAGCATGATGACCGGCAACAGCGTGGCGGTGACGAAATTGGCGGACACCAGGCAGGCCAGGATCGCCAGCGCCACCAGCTGGTCGACCACCCCATGCAGGTCGGCTGGTGCAGGCTGCGCAGGGCCGAGGCGAACGCCGGCCCGGCCACGAGCATCGCGGCGATGGCCTGGAGCAGCCCCACCTCCACCGTCCGCTCCGGGAACACGGCAGCCAGCACGAACGAAAAGGCGATGAGGCCGGCAGCCAGCAGTACCGCGACGATGCGCAGGCGCCAGCGACGACGCTCGCTGCCGGTCAGCAGCATGGCGCCCGACGAGGCAACAGGAGCGGTGGCGGTCATGGGCTGGCTCCGGACATCAGGACATGCGTCCGATCGCCCGCCGGCACCGTGTCGACGCGGCCGACGATGTCGAAGATCGACCTGACCCGCTCGCGATAGATCTGGTCGACCACCGTGCGCCGGTCCAGCGAGGGGTCACGGCCCAGCGACAGCACCACGGCCGACCGTTCCTCGGCCTTGTGCACCGCCTCCTGCGCGCGGGCGTGCGCCTCGTCGAGGGCACGCGCGCGATTCTGCTCGGCCATCTGGCGCCGGTTCTCGGCAGTGGTCCGCGCGTCCGCCAGCGAGCGTTCGACCTGCTGGCCGACGGTCAACACGCTGTCGAACGACTCCTTGGCCCCGGCGGGAATCGACGGCACCACGTCGATACGCGCCACGCGGATGCCCATGCCGCCATGGGTATCGGCCGCGGCGGCCAGACGCCGGTTGACCTCGCTCACCAGGTCGAGTGCGAAGCGCTCGCGCTGCGTGGCGAGCCGTGGCGTGCCCGCCGCTTCCGGCCGTGCCACCAGGATGCCGTCGAGGGAGCGGCTGGCGCACAGGTGCACGGCAGCGGCGATCAGCGCACGCCGCAGCAACGGTTCGATATGGTCGCCCGCAGTCACGAAGGCCACCGGATCGTCGATCTGATAGAACAGCATGGTGCGCAGGTGCACCAGCGCACCGTCGCCGGTCATGAAGAACCAGGTGTTGTCGCGCGCGTTCGGCGACATGGCGGCACCCTGCCCCGGCACGTCCTGCATGCCTTCGTCCATGGGCGATCGCGTCTCGAGCACGTCGGGCGCGAACTGCACCTGGCGCCCCTGCGAGGGCAGCAGGATCACCACGTCGATCGGCGCGGGCCAGTCAGCAGCAGGCCGGGACCCGCCGTGCGGACCACCTGGCCGAAACGCATGACCACCGCGCGGCTGTCCGCCGGCACGCGCTGCACGCCGTGCAGCAACCAGGCGCCTGCCAGCAAAGCGACCAGCGCGAACAGCAACCGGAACGACCAGGTCAGGGTGTCCGCAAGGACGGGTGCGCGCACGGGCATCATGGCGTCTTCGCGCCCTGCCCGGCCGCCGGACCGTCCACCAGCATGCGGAACGGCGCGGCGTCCGTGCGCAGGATGATCCGGGTGCCCGCCCGACTGCGGCATCCATCGTGTCGAACGATCGCAGCATCGTGTAAAGCTTCGGATCGGTGGTGTACGCCTTCTGGTAGATGGCGGTGGACTGCGTCTGCGCGTCCGCCTCGATACCGGCCGCTTCGGCCTTGGCCCCGGCCACGGTGATGCGGGCGTCGCGTTCGGCTTCGGATACGATCTGCGCGCCTGTCGCTGGCCCTCGGCGGAACGCTGCGCGGCGGCCGTGTCACGCTCGGATTTCATGCGGTCGATCGTCGCCTGCAAGGCCTCGCTGGAGAGCGTCAGGCGCTCGATACCCACCTGGCGGATGTCGACACCGTAGACACGCCGGGCCTGCTCGCCCACGCGCTCGCGCAGCCGTGCCTCGAACGCATCGATGCGGATGCGTCCTGGATCGGTGTTGACCATCTGGGCCAGGTCGAAGCTGCTGGCCGTCATTTCCAGCGACGACGCCATCAGGCTGCGTAGCTGCGACGCGGCTACGTCCGGATCGTTCTGCACGGCACGCAGGAACAGCTGCACGTCGTCCGCGCGATGCGGCACCGACCACACCACGTAGGCCTGTACCAGGACACGCAGGCCGTCGCGCGTGCCCACGTCCTGCAGGCCGCTCGACGTGGTGCGCAGCCGGAGATCCACCCGCGTGGTCGCCTCCACCGGTGCCGGCCATTTGAAGGCCGCACCCGGTGCCAGCAGGACGCGGTCCGGACGGCCGAACCGGGTAACAACCATGCCCTCGCCCGGACTGACGATGACGATGCACGCGCAGACCGCGGCCAGCAGCACGATGGCGGCCGCCACGGACCAGCGGACGGCACGGGCGCGTGGCGACGAGGCAGCCGAGGCTTCAGTGATGCTCACAAGGTGTCCCCTGGTCCGGCCGCGACGGGGCGAAGGTCGAGCGTGGCCTTCTCGCTGTCGAGGCGGTGATCGATGATGGTGAGGTGCGCACGGTTGAGCGCGTCGCCACGTGCGTCAGCCAGGATTCGAAAACGAATACGTCCGGCCCGGCGTGCAGGCTTCTCGTGCTGGCCTGGAAGGTGGCGAAGGTGGCCTGTGCGCCGGCGATCTTCTCGCTGGCGTCGGCGCGGGCCTGGTTCACCGTTCGCGACGCGTCCTGGGCGGCGCTGCCGCGCAGGGCGAACGCGCGCGCCTCGCTCTGGAAACGCATCGCGTCGCTGCGGATGCCCGCCGCCTGCACGTTGTGGTACGCCGACGCGGCGCCGCTGGGCGGATGGATCGCCTCGACCACCACGTTGACCACCGCGATGCCGGCATGGAACGCGGCCACGCGGCGTTGCAGGTCGTCGCGAAAACGCTCGACGAAGCCGGCACGGTTTTCGCCGAGCAGTTCGTCCAGCGTGGACGACGAGAAATGGGTCACCAGCATGCGCCCCGCCTCGGCGCGGATGAGCGCCGCCGGATCGGTGGCGCCGTACACGGAAGCCATGGCGCCCTCGTCGTCGTCGGCCACGCGAAACACCACGCGCAGGTCGACGTTGACCACCTGGAACCCCTCGCGATCACCGGACCGACTGGCGATGAGGTAGCTGGCCTCGCCGGGATGCGAGCCGTCCCACAGCCGGTCCGCCGTCGCGGCCGGAATCGCCTCCGCGCCCATCGCGCCCTCGGCATCGGCGGCGCCCGCGCTGGCCAGCTCGGCGATCAGGCGACCGCCCGGCTTGCCGGAAAAACACGATGGGCAACGGATGGATCACACCGAACTCCACCGTGCGTGCGCGCCCCAGCGGCCACGGCAGGTGCACGTGCAGGCCCGGCCGACGACGGCGACCGGCACGCCGAAGCGTTCGACCACCGCGCGCTGGGACACGCCCAGGACCGTCACGGCACTGGACAGCCACGCCAGCAGCAGCACGAAGAGGCCGGTCGGCAGCGCGGCACGGGCCAGGAAGGCCAATACCCAGCTGCGCGCGAGATCGATGCCGTAGGCATCGCGCAACCAGCGTGCCGCGTGGCCGGACGCGGCCACGCCATGCGCAGCACGGAGGTAAGCCACGGCAGGGCCGGATTGCGCCGCGTGGACGCCGGGCCCGCGGCATGAACAGTTGCATCGCCGCACGCAGGATCGACTCGACCGCGCAGGCGCCGATGCCGCACCGACGAGGTAAAGCACGCCGTTGGCCCACAGGTAACCCTGGGCGGCGAACAGGCTGGCGACACCGCCCGCGGCCAGGGCCAGCAGCGGCGCGCGCAGCAGGTCGCCGACGCCGGGTTCGTCGCCAGGCGACCAGGCGGCCGCCAGCCGCTGCAGGAACACGGCGGGGAGCGTGGCCACCAGCATGACCACGGCGGTCCACAGCGGCGGCTGCGTATCCATCCAGCCCGGCACGCGGAGGAACCCGACCACGCCGACGAGCACGACGAGGTTGCCGACAGCGGCCACGATCCCCGGCAAACAGTCGCCGGTCCAGTCGATGGCGTCGAACCGCGCGCGAACCCGACGCAGGGCAAGCGTGGCCTGCGCAAGCCAGGGCGATGACGGCAGCTTCGGGTAAGCCATGGCCCGGGCCGGGCCCACCAGCCGTCCGGCCGCGCACGCACGCGTGCCACCAGGCCCTCGGCGAACCATCCCGTGGCGGCCGCGAGCAGGGACAGGCCGGCCAGGCGAAGTGCCAGCGCGTCGGCCGACAGGGCGACCAGCGACAGGACGAAGGCGAGCGTGCCGGCCACCGGCATGATCCAGGGGACCGGCGGCGACGGACGTCGATCACCAGCGTGCGAATACGGGAGCATGGCGCCGCCTGGCAACGAAAAGGGCCGGACCCCACAAGAGGTCCGGCCGCGACGTTATGTTATAACGTCTGGGGCAATCAAGTCCCCGGCGTCGATTCCTCAGGAACTTGCGAAAGTGCAGCCCGCTATCGGGCAAGGCGGCGCCAGCGGCCGTGAAAGCGCCCAGGAAGCGCGCTCAGCAGCGCGCCGGAGCGCTCTCGTGGCGCAATTGAGTTTAACGGGCCGGGCGGTCACTATCCGGAGTAGTCCCGTCAGGTTCCCTACGCGCCCCATGCCGCCCAAGAAAAGCACGCCGAAGAAAACCGCTCCAGCGAAGGCAAGACAGAAGATGCAGATGGCGGACATCGCCCGCCTGAGCGGCGTGTCCAAGTCCACCGTATCGCGCGCCCTGGCCGGCAGCGCGCTCATCAGCGAGGAAACCGGGAGCGCGTGCGCGAGGTCGCCACCCGTTTCAAGTACACGATCAACCGGATGGCGGTGGAGTTGCGCTCCGGCACCAACCGCACCATCGCCGTCGTGGTGCCCTACGAGGACCACTGCGGGCAGACCTTCGCCGATCCGTTCTTCCACGCCATGATCGGTAGCCTGGCCGATGCGCTGACCGAGCGCGGGCTGGAAATGCTGCTCACGCGCGTGCCCGCCGACCACATCGATTCGATCGCCGCCATCGTCGATGGCGGCCGTGCCGCGGGCGTGATCCTCATCGGCCAGTGGCGCCAGCACGAGGCGCTGAACGAACTGGCCGCCCGTTCCGTGCCGTTCGTGGTCTGGGGCGCCCACCTGCCCGGGCAGCAATACTGCAGCATCGGTGGCGACAATCGGCTGGGCGGTCGCCTGGCCGGCGAGCATCTGGTGGCGAAGGGCCGCACGCAGGCCATCTTCCTGGGCGATCGCGAGCTACCCGAGGTGGCGCTGCGCCTGAAGGGCTTCACCGAGGCCCTCAAGGCGGCGGCGCGTCCCTCCCTGCACGCCGGATCAAGGCGACCGTTTCCTGCCGGACTCGGGGCGCGACGTCATGCAGGCGGTGATGAAGGAAGGTCACGCCATCGATGCCATCTTCGCCAGCAGCGACCTCCTGGCCATGACGGCGGTGGGCGTCCTGCACGAGCACGGCCTCTCGGTACCCGGCGACGTATCCGTCGTCGGCTACGACGACGTGGGCATCTCGGCGCACTTCAATCCGCCGCTGACCACGGTACGGCAGCCCATCCATGCCGGCGGCGTGGCGCTGGTCGATGCCCTGACCCGGCTCATCGCCGGCGAAGCCGTGGTGGACGAGCCCATGCTGCCGACGGAACTGGTCGCGCGCTCCAGCAGTTGAAGCCGCCAGCGCGCGGTCAGTAACCCTGGCCCGTGGCGGCCCTCGACGCGAACGCCACTGCCGGCACCTCACCGTCCGACGACACCACCACCCGGTTGCGCCCGCCCCGCTTGGCCGCATACAGGGCGCTATCGGCCGTCATGACCATGTCGCTCCAGGTTTCGCCCGGCTCCGCCACATGCAGTCCCACGCTGACCGTGCAGGCCAGGCTGTCGCGCGCGTTGAGCAGGACGGGTTCACCGTCCACCGCCTGGCGCAGTCGCTCGGCGACCAGCCCCGCCGCCCACCCGTCGGCATCCAGCAGCAACACCATGAATTCCTCGCCGCCCACGCGGCCCAGCCGGTGCGGTGGCGGCACGTGCGCGCGCAGCCGGTCGGCAATGGCGACCAGGGCCTCGTCGCCGCCGACATGGCCCCAGCGATCGTTGATCGCCTTGAAATGGTCGACGTCGATCATCACCACGCCGATCCGCTGGCGCCGTCGTGCCGCATCCACGGCGGCACGCTGTCCCAGCTCCCAGATCACCCGGCGATTGGACAAACCGGTCAGCGCATCCTGGCTGGCGTAACGCATCAGTTCGGCGTCGTACTGCCGGGTCAGCATCCACAGGAAACCGGGCGTGATGACCCAGGTCAGGAGCAGCCGGGTCACCAGGCCGAAGTTCGCGGTGGGATCGACCCGGAACGCCATGTCGGCATGCGCCAGCCACCACAGGCAACGCGCCAGCAGCGCCAGCGCCCAGAGGAAATGAAACGCGGCACCCACGCGGGCCGCGACGCGATGGGATTCGTCACGGCATTGCCAAAGCATGACGCCGGCGGTCACGGTGAGCATGCCCCGCAGCGTCGTGCCGACCGGGATCATGAACTGGGAGTGCTGGCCCACCACGCCCACGTAGATCACTTCCAGCAGCCCCATCGCCGAGGCCAGGGCGATCATGGGCCAGATCCGGAACGGGCGATCCAGATACAGCCAGAACGAGACGAGCGAGAACGTCGTGCCCAGGTCGAGCAGGAGGTTGCCCAGCACGCCCGAACCAAGCATGACGACACGGAACGCGGGCACGATCAGGACGATGAACCCGGCGGCTATGCAGGCATGACTGGCGGCCATCCACAGCATGCCGTGGATGTAGCGACGCTTGCGCAGCGCGACGTGCAGGGCCGCGAACATGATCGCGGACAGCGTCGCGAACAAGGCATTGATGATGAGCAAGGTGCCGGCATGCGCCTGCGCCGCGAGCCATTCCACGTAGATCCCCAACCCTGACGAGTGACGGGCATTGGCCCGGCGCGAAGTATAGAGCGAGCCCTTGTTACCAAGGCTACACCCCGTGTATCGGCCGCCCTGCCCGTTTCTGGATGGTTTTCGCGGTCAGACGATGTAGAAGCGCCGCCGGAAGGCGTACATGTCGTCGAAGGTACAGAACTCAGGCGCGCCCAGGTTCCACACCGGCACCTTGCGGGCCAGGTCCGCATGCCAGCGCCGGCGGGCCGCCTCGAACGCCTTGCGCTCGTCGCCGGTCAGGTCCGCCACCAGGTAGCCGAGCGAGATGTGGAAGGTGAAGCGATCGTGGTCGGGGGCGCGGATACCGGTCGCCTCGGACAGGCGGTCGCGCAGCCGGCGCAGCTTCGCCTCTTCCGCCGCATCCACGGGCACCATCTCGATGCGCAGGCCCTCGGCGGGCCCGGCCCGCTGCGTGTCCACCCGCATCCGCAGCGGCAACTCGCAGCCCAGGGCGAACAGCGCCAGCTTGCCGGCCAGCGCCGTGTCGCACTGCGCCATGGTGGCGTCGGTCGGGACGTCACGGGGCCAGACCCCGGCCGTGCGATGTTCGTCGTCCGCGCAGCCCAGCACGGTCATGTGGTAGCTCGACGGCGGCAGGATCGCCACCTTTTCCATGAAGGCCTGCGCGGGAAACTCGCGGTAGATATCCAGCAACGCGTCGAACGCTACGAAGCCGGCATCCTGCTGCGGCACGTGGCAGATGATGGTGTTGCCGGCGAAGGCATGCACCTGGCGGTTGGCCAGAAACTTGTGGCCCACCGTACGCGGCGTGGCCCGCACGGGTGCCATCGGCGCCAGCAACGACAACCCCGCGAGGGCCGACCCACCGAGAGCTATCCAGTTCCGGCGGGCCGCATCCGGCAGGTCGTCGACCGTGGCTGGGGTATCAGCCTGCATGGGCCGTGCCTCCAGGCCATCGCGGTAGCGCAGCGCGGCCTCGGGTTCGTCGGTCTGGATGATGCTGACGCCTTCGCGGAACAGGCGCCCCCACACCGCATCCGGATTCGCCAGGGCATCGGCGTCGCCGCCGTAGCCGGCCACGAAGCCCTGCCACAGCGTGTTGACGAACAACCGCACGTGCAGGCGGCGCGCGGCGACCACCATGGGCGCGAGCTGCGAGGACTGCATGCGCGGCAGCTCGAACGCCACCGGTCTCGCGCCGCCCTCAGCCTGCCTGGCCGCGATCGCGGCCAGGTCGGCATCGCCGTGCGCATTCATCAGGATGGGCATGAAGTTGACGCGGTCGAACGGCGGCATCGCCGCCACCGGGCTGCTGTCCAGGCCCACTTCCGTTTTCACACCACCTGCCGCTCCATGCCCGCACGGCGCACCGCGTCCACCGTCTCCACATAGACGGCCGCTTTCACGTCGAGGTTGAGCATGATGCCCCCTTCGCCGCCGCCAGGATCTGCGCCAGCGACAACGGATGCAGGTCGGTCAGGGCCATGCCTGGCTGGCCCTCGTCGTCCTTCAGGCGCAGCTTCGACAGATCGGCCCAGGTCAGGTCGGCCACCTTGCCATGGCCGTCCGTGGTCCGGTCCACCGTGTCGTCGTGGAACATCACCACGGTGCCGTCGGCCGCCTTGCGCACGTCCGTTTCCATCATGTCCGCACCGATGGCGATGCAACGCTGCAACCCGGCCAACGAGTTCTCGGGCGCATGCCCGGTAAACCCATGACCGGGGGCGGGGTTATGGCAACCGCGGTGAGCCACGACGATCAGACCGCCGTCCGGGCGTGCCAGCCGCGCCTGGGTCGCCTGCAGCAACGCGGGATTGGCATGGGATGGAAGGGCCAATGCCAACAGGGCGATGCCCAGGGCCGGAAACATGGGATGCATGGGTGTCTTTCCTCGAAATCAGAGCTTGGGCGTGTAACGCACGCCGAACCAGTATGTCGTGGGAACCGAATAGCTGTCTTTCAGCAAGTTCTCGCGGGGGCCGACAAAGCTGGTGATCCGGGTATGGGTCACGTTGCTCACCTGCGCCAGGACGCTCAGCGACGGGGTGACCGCGTAGGTGGCCGACAGGTCCAGCTGCGAGCGCGGCGCCCAGTACAGATCCTGCCAGGCGATGTTGCTGACCACCGAGCGCAGCGCCTTGCCCTGCGGTTGAAGGCCGCACGCAACTCCAGGCCGTCGTGGGTGTAGAACACCGACGCGTTCGCCGTGTAGTTGGGCTGCCCGACCAGGCGGTCGATATGCCGGCTCTGCTGCGCGATGGTGGTCGTGCCGGTGCTATAGGGCACTTCCAGGCCACCGTTCAGCATGGCAACGTTGCCGCTGACGCCGAACGACGACAACCAGGGCACGATCGGTTCGAGCGAGTTGAGCACCCCCGACAATTCCAGCCCGCGGATGTGGGCCTTGGACGCGTTGGACGGTGTGCTGATGAACACATTATTGTACGTGGTGCCGTTGTAGGCGAAGGTACCCAGGCTGGACAGCGTGAAGATCTCGTTCTGGATGCGCTTGTTGAACACCGCCGCCGACAGCATGCCGTCGTAGTCGCCCGGCAACTGCCAGTCCAGCGCCAGGTCGAGGTTGGTCGATACGCGCGGCTTGATCTGCGGATTGCCGATGGTGACCGTGACCCCCTGGGCATTCGGGTTGCCGACATCGCCCGTGTTGACGAAACCAATGGAGGTGCGCGCCGCGTACGCATCATACGGCGGGCGACCGAGCGTGCGGCTGGCCGCCGCGCGCAGGTCCAGGTTGTCGTTGATGTGATAGGTCATGATCGCGGACGGCAGCAGGTAGCTGTACCGCGAGTGCGTCGGCGCGTCCATGTAACCGTACAGGCCCGTGGTCGGATCCAGCTGGCGCTGGCGACCCACGGTGGACTGGCGCGTGCCGTCGTAGTGCAGGCCGGCCAGGATGTCCAGGTCGTCCGAACGATAGCCCACGTCGCCGTAGGCACCGAAGATCTTCTCCTCGTGCGAGAAGTTGTCCTGGTTGCTGAAGGCCGATTGGTCGGTGGCGTTGAACGCGCTGAGCGGCACCGCACGCAGCGCGGCGTTGGCCTTCTTCGGATCGATCGTGATCAGGTTGAGCCCCAGGTAACGCATGGGCGCATTCGACGGCGCGAGTACATCGGCGATGTTCAGCGCGGGCGCCGTGGCGTTCGGCTGGAACTCGTCGCGGTACACGCTGTAGCCCGGCTTGTCCGTGGTATACGACACGCCGGCGCCGAAACCGAACCCGCGATCGGACTCGTCGCGATTGAACGCATAGTCCAGCCGTCCGGTCAGGATCTTGTCCTCGGCGGTGCGCTTGTAGTCGGGGCGCCAGTACAAGAGGCTGTAATTGCCGTAGTTGTAGAACGACTGCGGCGACACCGGAAACCGCTGGTTGAACTGCGAGGTGTCGTAGGTGAAACCATAGGCCGAGGTCGGGTTGACCGTCACGCCCGGGCCGGTGGTGCCGGTCGGTACCGCCGCGGGCCGCACCGCCCCGGTGATGTACTTGTACATCTGGATGGGCTCGTCGTAGGTCGCATCCGACCACGATGCCTTCGCACTCAGCACCTGTCGATCATCCACGTGCCAGTCCAGGCCGGTCTGGAAGAGCTTGGTGCGCGTGGTGATCACCTGGTGGGAATAGCCGACCTCGACATCGCCCACCGGATAGGTGCCCGAGGTCGGTGTCTGGTTGAATACCGTGTTGCGGTTGCGCGGATCGATCAGCAGCTCGTTGCGCTGCATGTCGTCCTTGAACGAGTAATAGCCGGCCGTGGCATAACCCTGCACGTCATCGCTGAACTTCGCCTCGAACTTGCCGGTCAGGCCGTAGCGGTCGCGCTTGTCGTCGACGTACCAGTACTTGTCCTGCTGCGGCACCGCGTAGCCGTTACCCAGGTTGGTGCCCGAGAGCAGGTGCCCACCGTTGTCGTAGAAGCTCTCGTGGACCGTATCGGTGTCATGTGCGTTTCGGTGTAGCTGCTCAGCGTCTGGTAGTTGCCGGACAGCGTGAAGCCGTACTGGTGCTCGTCGCCGAACGTGGTGCTGCCGGTGGCGTTGAAGCGGTAGCCGGGATCGTCCTGCTCGCGCGGGCGGCCGTTCTCGCTGGCATGCCCTGCGGAGGTCTCCATGGTGAAAAACGGCTTGCCGCCGTTCTCGAAGGCGCTGCGGGTCTTCAGGTTGATGGCGCCGCCGGTGGCGTTCGGATCCAGTTCGGGGGTGAAGGTCTTCACCACCTGCAACTCGCTCACCATGGAGGACGGCAGGATGTCCAGGCGCACGCCGCGCGTGATGGAACCGAGGTTGCCGTTGGGCGTGCCCGGCGACGCGATGGTCAGGCCGTCGATGGTCACGTTGTTGTAGGAAGGACCCAGGCCGCGGATGACGGGGGTGGCGGCTTCGTCGCGCGGGTGCTCGTTATCCGTGGCAGGTAGCACCGATATGCCCGGCACGCGGCGCAGTGCCTCCACGATGGTGGCATCGGGCAGCGCACGCACGTCCGTGGCACTGACCACGTCGGAAATATTGGTGCTGGCACGCTTGCTATCGATCGCCGCATCGTTGGCACGACGGATACCGGTCACCACCATGCCATCCAGCTTCTGCGCATCCCCGGCCTGGGCCGTGTCGTCGCCCGTGCCACTGGGGTGGGCGGCACCGCCGCAGGCGGCACGGGTGCCGACTGTGCAGCGATACCCTGGCACCAGGTAGCGACGAGGCACGCCAGCACGGTCTTGCGGAGGATACGAGTGTCGTTCACGGAAAAACCCCTGGATGGAATACAATGCAACCGATTGCATCAAGGTTATCCAGAGGATGTTGCGAAATTATTTCCGTGCTCGTCGGGTGGGCGGTCGCCCGGCGGCGTAGGAGCGCACGCACGTGCGCGACATGTTTTCGCGTCCATCCATGGGTTCACGCGCCGGGTGGAGGCATGGCCTCAAAACATGTCGCGCACGTGCGTGCGCTCCTACACACGAACGTCGAGGTGACGATCCTATCGACGCATTACCTACCGTCCGCCTGACTCACCGGATCACACACCAGAGCGTCAGCACCAGCGCCGGCAGCATCACCACGCTGCCGGTTTTCAGGAACTGCCAGAAGCCTACCGCCTCCCCTTCCCGCCGGATCGCCTGCAACCAGAGGATGGTGGCGAGGGAGCCGGTAATCGACAGGTTCGGCCCCAGGTCGACGCCGACCAGCGTGGCATCCACAACCTGCCGCGCGGCATCCGCCTGGGCCAGCGTCGCGCTGGCCAGGAGGCCGACCGGGAGGTTGTTGGCCAGGTTGCCGCCCAGCCCCGTGGCCGCACCGGCCACCCACGCGGCCAGCGTGGCACTGCGCGCGGCAAGGTCGTGCAGGCCATGCGCCAGCAGGCCGACCACACCGGTGGCGACCAGCACCTCCACCAGCACGAACAGGCCGGCGACCAGCGGCAGCACGCCCCACGACACGCCCGCGATCGCGGCGCGCGGGCTTTCCCGCTTGCGCCACGACACCGCCACCAGGGCGAGCACGCCCATGATCGCGGTCGGCAGGCCCAGGCTGCCGTCCCACGCCGATACCGCCATCAGCACGAGGGCCGTGCACGCGATGGCCGCGAGTGTCAGCCTGCCGTGGCCCGACAGGCGCGGCACGTCCACCTGCGCCTCGCAGGCCCCACCGAGCTTGCCGCGCTGGGTGAGGTACAAGGCCACGAAGGTCGCCACGATGGCGACCACCGAGGCCAGGCCGAAGCGTCCCAGCCACGCGCCCAGCGACGGCACATGGCCGGCATAGAGCACCAGGTTGGCCGGGTTGGAGATCGGCAGCACGAAGCTGGCGGCGTTGGCGATGAAGGCGCAGATGAAGAGCAGCGGCAGCGGCTCCGCTTTCGCCCGCCGCGCGATGGCGAACACTGCGGGCGTCAGCACCACCGCCGTCGCGTCGTTGGACAGGAACGTGGTGGTGACGATGCCGGTGAGGTATACCAGCACGAACAGGCGCACGGGCGAGCCATGCGCGTGGTTGACCGCCACGGCGGCGATCCAGTCGAACAAGCCTTCGCGACGGCCCAGTTCGGACAGCAGCATCATGCCGGTCAGGAACAGGTAGACGTCCATACCTTTCATCACCGCCGATCCGGCCGCCGAGGGCGACAGGCAGCCGAAGACGACTATGGCTACCGCGCCGCCGACGGCCCAGACGGCTTCCGGCCATTTGAACGGCCTGCCGACCACGCCCGCGGTGGCGATGCCGACGATCGCCCAGGCAAGCCAGTGAACGCTCATGCCGCACCGCCGGCCGAAGCCATCTGCGGATCGCGCTTTCCGGCACCCGGATGACCGCACGCCTCGTGCAGCTGGTGACGGTTGAGGAACCACAGCGCGAGGGAGCCGATCGAGATGGCACCCAGCACGAGAAACGCGCCGCGGTAACCGATCGACTGGGCCATGACGCCCCCGAGCAACGGGCTGAGTGCCGCGCCCACGCCCTGCATGGTCATCACCGCACCCTGCGCCACGTTCACGCGCCCGGTGCCTTGCATCAGCCGCGCGATGAGTGCCGGCACGGCCACGCTTTGCAGGCCGGCGCCGATGCCGTCCAGCATCTGCACCGGGTAGACGCCCCAGCGGCCGATGAACAACGCGGCCACGAGGCCACGCACCGGCAATGCCAGGAAGGTGATCAGGATCACCCACCAGTAGCCCGTGGTGCGGATCATCCGCATCGCCACCAGCGAGGCCACCACCATGACCAGCTGGGCGATGATGATGGTCAGTGCGGTGAAGGCGCTGGGATCGGCCTGCCCGCCCGCGACCACGGCCAGGCCGTAGAGGGGCAGCATCGCCGCGTTGCCCAGATGGAACAACGCCAGCGCCGCGGCCAGCAGCAGCAAGGGCTTGCAGGTCAGCAGGATGGAGAAACCCGAAGGCGCATGGTCGTCGTCGGTATCGTTTTCCAGGCCACGCGCGGCCCGGTGATCGATCGCCTTGGCGGGAATCAGCAGTACCGCGCCGATGGACAACGCAGCGAACGCGATGGCCACGACGAACACGCCGCCGAAACCGAATTTCCAGCCGATGAAGCCGGACAAGGCCGCGCCGATCACGTTGCCCGCGTGGTTGGCCACCTGGTTGCGGCCGAATTGACGATCGAATCCGCGCGCGCGCGCCATGCCGAGCGTGATGCCGGCGATGGCGGGCCCGATCAGCGCACCGGCGATGGCCGTCGCCACCTGCGAGATCGCCACCGTGGCGAAGGAGTGCGTGAACCAGACAATGCACGAGGCCGCCACCGTGCACAGGCTGGACAGCACCACGGCGAGGCGCTTGGCTCGCGTGGCGTCGATGATCGCACCCGCGGGCGCCGTCACCAGCAACCCCGCGACACCGCCCATCGTCATCACGCTGCCGATCGCCCCGGTGGTCCAGCCCAGCGACTGCAGGAACACGCCGAGGAAGGGGCCGATGCCCGCCTGCACATCGGCGATGAAGAAGTTCAGCGCCTCGAGGGGACGCTGCCCGGGCATGCGCGTCGCGGGCGCGCTCGATGCGGCGCTCACCAGTGCCGTCCGTTCTTGTTCGGGCCCAGCTGGCTACCTAGGATACCGTGCGCCGGCCACGCCTCGACCGCGTGGGCATCGGTGCCCGGAGCCGCGTCCTGACGCTCGCGACGGGCGGCTTCCGCCGGGGTCACGGCGAGGATGGCATCGTCGCCCTCGACGCCGTGCCGGTCGGTCGCCACGACCGTGATGCCGACCTGCGAAGCGATGGCCGGCCCGTGCACCTGTGCCTCCCACACGCAGGCCTCCCCGGCCACCGGCGACATCGCCATCGTGGGGCCGTCGGCCAAGCGGGCCGTCACCGAACGGATGTCGTCACCGAACACCTTGGCGCGCACGTGCACGACGCCGGACGGATCGACGACCTGCGGCGACGCCGGGTCGGTCACCAGCCGCACGTCCACCGGCTGCGTGACCATCACGAAGGGGCGCGGGTCGCGCAGGCGACAGAAGCGCCAACTGACCACGCCATCATCGACGTTCACCACGGTATACCCGGGCGTACCCTCGTCTTCCTCGATCTGTCCGGTGGAGCGCGTGGCGCCGTACAGCACCGTGCCGTCGTTGAGCAGCTCGTTGTAATGGGTGTGGCCGGTATCGACGAACGCCACGCCTGCCTCGGCGAACATACGCCCGAGCGCTTCGCCCTCGGCGGCCAGGTCGCCGGGGTAAGCATGCATGAAGACCAGCGGGGCGACGCCCGTGGTCCGCGCCTGCGACAGTTCGTTCGCCAGCCAGGCCTGCTGGGCCTCGCCGAGCCGGAAATCGGGGCCACCCGTGCCCTGGGACACGACATCCAGGAACAGGCACGCGCGACCGTTCACCGTGACGCGACGGGGCAACGTGTCGCCACCCAGGCCTTCATAGAACGCGACCAGGTCACCATCCTCGAAATCGTGGTCGCCCGGAATGGCGTGCAGCGGCAGTCGCATGCCCTCCAGCACCTCGCGGATGCGCGCGTATTGCTCGGCCGTCGCGTGGTTGGCGTTGTCGCCGGGCAGGAAGGCGAAGTCCACGCCGTGCTTCATCCGTACGTTGACATCGTCCACGATGGCGGAAAGGTGGGAGAGGCTTTCGTAGGCGTCTTCGTCGGACGCATGCAGGTCGCCTACATGAATCCAGGTCAGCATTCGCATGAACTTGCTCCGTTGGGACGCGGTGGGGATCCGCTCCGGATCGCACTGCAGCAAACGTGCCAAGCCTCCGGGCGCGTATCGCCCAGGCACGCGCACCCCGCGTCAGCCCAGGGTGTCCCCCATGGAGACAAACCGCTGTCCCTAAAGCGGACACCGGAGACGTAAGAATTAAGTAACCTTACGTTATTAATATTCCGACCCGTAGCGCGGATCGGCCGCGCCGAATGTCACAGGGGACTTGCATGACCATTCCATTTTCCGACGCGGGCCGACGCCGTCCCGTGCGTGCGCCTTGGGTCGCCACGGTGCTGTCGCTCGCTATCGGGCAGCCATGGCGCAGACCGCCCCGCCAGCTGCCCAGGACACCGGCAGCACGTCGCTGGAAACCGTCCAGGTGACCGGCAAGGCGTTGTCCATCCAGAAAGCCGTGGCGGAAAAACGCTCGCTGCCGGTCATATCCGACGGCATCTCGTCCGACGAGATCGGCTCCATTCCGGATTTCGGCCTGGGCGAGGCGGTGCAACGCATCCCCGGGGTGGCGATGACGATCAACAACGGTCGCGGCGAAGCGCAGTTCCTCAACCTGCGCGGCCTGAACCCGGACTACAACACGGTCACGGTCGATGGCATCGCCCTGCCCTCGACGGAAACCACCACGCGCAACGTGTCGCTGGACGTGTTGCCCTCGTCGCTTGCGCAGCAGGTCAGCATCTACAAGTCGGTGACCCCCGACCTTCCCGCCGATGCCATCGGTGGCGTCACTAACCTGCGCACACGCAGTGCGTTCGACGTACCGGGCCTGTTCGCCTCCACGCGCGCCAACCTGTCGCGCTGGGACAACCAGCGTATCGTCGGCAGCTCGAAGCCCTCGGGCCAGGCCGAGGCCACCGTGACCGATCGCTTCGGTCCGGACAAGCACGTCGGTTTCGTGCTTTCCTCCAGCTACTTCCGGCGGGATTCGTCGTCGCTGGATACGGCCATGGACAGCAATGGCTATTACCCGTACACGGGCGGCACGCAACGGCTGGCCTCGCTGCGCCAGAACGCCGCCGGTACGGGCTCGGTGCTGCGGCCGTCCGACAACGTGGACGATCTGGTCGCCGTGCCCGACCGTCACCGCTGGCTCAGTTACGACAACGTCCGCACGCGCGAATCGGTGTTCGGCAAGCTGGAGTGGGACAACCTGGAGAACGCCCGAGCCCACCTCACCGGCGGCTTTTTCCAGCACGAGAACGACGAGCAGCGGCGCTCGCAATTCCTTTCCCGCGTGGGCCCCGCCACGCTCACGTCACCGACCACCGGCAACTTTGCGCGCGGTGCGGCCCAGGCGGATTACGACCACTACGATCAGGTGCGTCGCATCACGTACGCGGAGCTGGGCGGCACGTATGAACCGGCGGAACGCAGCCAGCTGGATGTCACGGCCAACTACGCCGCGGGCAGTTACCGGCAGACCACGCAGGAAGATGTGTTCACCAGCGCCTCGTCGCCGAATCTCGGCTTCGGGTACAACGCCTCGCCCGGCGACACGGCACTGTTCACGCCGACGAGTAACGCTTACTTCATGAACCCGGCCAACTACGCGCAGACCAGCTACCTGTCGCGCGACGAGCACAGTCGCCTGGGCACCGGCACGTTCAAGGCGGACTTCACGCACAACCTGCAGGAAGACGCGAGCGGCTGGGGCTACAAGACCGGCGTGCAGTCCATCCATCGCCAGCAGCGCTACGACCTGGACGAGCTGGGCTATGTCCCGACCCGCCCGGTCACGCTCGGCGCCATCGGCGTCGAAGACACGCTGTACCGTCCGTACGACGGCGCGGGACAGACCATGTTGCTGATCGATCCGGCGAAGGCGACCGCCTATGTCCTCGCCCATCCCGGCAACTATGCGCTGGCCTCGACCAACGCGCGCAACAGCGCCCTGAGCGATTTCGACCTCGACGAGACCACGCAAAATGCCTATGGCATGGCGGGCTATCGCGGCGACGCGCTTTCCGCCACGGCGGGCGTGCGCTACGAACACACCGCGCAGACCATCGTCAACGCGGTGCCACAGCCGGCAAACAGCCTGACCCGTACCGTGCGGCAGACCAGCGACAGCAGCTACGGCAAATGGCTGCCGTCGGCCGTATTCACCTATCAGCTCGACCCGACGCTGGTGCTGCGTGGCGGGGCCAGCAAGACGCTGGCGCGGCCCTCGTACGCCGCGCTGGCCCAGAACGGCGTGCCGACGGTGAGCCTGGCTGGCGGAACGATCTCGCAGACCCTCGCCAATCCGTCGCTGGCACCGCGTGAGTCGAGCAACTACGACCTGTCGCTGGAGTGGTACGCCACGCCCGACGCCATGCTCTCCCTGGCCGCCTTCGACAAACACATTCGCAACGAGATCATCAACCTTTCCAGCACGCAGTCGCAGGTGAATCCGGCCGGCCTGGCCGGCACCTACCTGGTCACCACCACACAGGCGCAGAACGCGGCCAGCGCGCAGGTGAAGGGCCTCGAGTTCAGCCTGGTCGACCTGCGCTTCGACTTCCTGCCCGAGCCCTTGCAGGGACTGGGCGGTACGTTCAATGCCACGCTGCTGGACATGACCGGCCCGACCATCACCATGAGCGACGGCAGCCAGCGCACGTTGCCCGCGCTCACCGGCGCGGCGAAAACGGTGTTCAACGCCTCGCTGCTCTACACGGCCGGCGCGTTCAACGCCCAGCTGAGCGCGAACCGCACCGGCAAGATGCCGATCAGCTTCGCCACCGACAACGCGGTGAACGACGTGTACTACGCGCGCACGCTGACCTACGATGCCCAGGTGCGTTACGCCTTCACGCCGCACCTCAGCGCACTGGTCCAGGGCAAGAACCTCACCAACGCCCGCCCCACGCGACTGATCGGCCCGGGGCAGGACCTGGTCAAGGAAGAACTGGACAACGGTCGCGCGTACTTCGTGGGCTTCAACTATGTCTTCTGAAGGGCCATCACCTGGGCCTGCGCTTCCATCCGCAGTGACATAATCGACGCGGCCAGCGCGACCGAACCGAGGAATCCCGCCACCCATGCCCGCTCCCACTCCCCTCGCCAGCCAGGTGGCACCCCGGTTCCTGCGTGCGCCGGATTCCGCCGACACGGTGTCCCATAACGAACGCGACCTGCTCGACCTCGTCCGCCACCATGGCACCACCACGCGGGCCGACCTCGGTCGGGCTACGGGACTCACCGCGCAGTCGATCAAGCGGCTGGTCGACGAGCTGGTGGAGCGCGGCATGCTGTGCATGGGCGAAACCATTTCCGTGGGCCGCGGCAAGCCGGCGGTGGCGATCACGCTTGACCCGGCGTTTGCCTATTCGGCCGGCGTATCGATCACCACCGACTCGATGTCGCTTTGCCTGATCGACTTCGCGGGGAACGTGCTGATCCGCCACGACGAGTCATTCGCCACACCGGGACGGAAAGCCCTCGTCAAACGCATCGATACCCTGCTGGGACGGCTGGTGCGGCGCACGGGCGTACCGGTCGAACGGGTATTCGGCGTGGGCGTGGGCACCACGGGCTTCTTCATCGGCGACGGATCGCGGATGAACCCGCCCTCGGCGCTCGACGATATCGCGCTGATCGAACTGGACGTGCTGTTGTCGGAAGCGACCGGCTATCCGGTGTGGCTGGACAACGACGGCAGCGTGGCGGCGATCGGCGAAAGCCTCTACGGCGTCGGGCGCGACTATCGGGACTTCGCCTATTACTTCTTCGGCCACGGTTTCGGCGGCGGCATGATCCTGGATGGCCGCTGCTACCGCGGCCATCACGGCAACGCGGGCGAGTTCGCCGGCATGCTGCCCGCGCTGGGGCACGAGCGCGCCGCCTTGGAAACCCTGCGCACCATGCTGGTCGAGGACGGCCACGACCTGCCCACCGTGCAGGCCCTGATCGACGGCTACGACCCGGCGTGGCCCGGCATCGAGCGTTGGCTGGACCGCGTAGCCCCTGGTCTCTCCGCGGTGAGTTCGGCCGTGGTCGCCATCGCGGACCCCGCCGCCATCGTGCTCGGTGGGAGGGCGCCGGCCGACCTGGCGGCACGACTGGCCGCGCGCATCGTCATCGACAACGTATCGCGTCGCGGCCATGGCCGCCCGTTGCCGGCCGTGGTGCTGGCCGATGCTCCCCATGATCCCGTGGCGCTCGGCGCAGCCAGCCTTCCGTTCAAGGAATGTTTTTTCTGGTGAAACACTAGACCCCTACCATGGGCACCTTTCCACGCGGCAAGGGGGGCGTCGGGTGCACGAGGATCGACAGCGGCTGATCGCCTACGGCGGTGCGCATGGCGGCAAAAGCCTGTTCTGGCACGCGGCGGAGCTGCTTTTCGGCTACGTGCTGACCGAGGCGTGGCAGATGCCGCCGCTGGATGCCGGGCGCGTTCTCGCGGTGAGCATGGCCTTGTCTGCCGTTCTGGATATCGTCGCCGCACGGTTCCTGACCCGACGGGGTCTGGGTGTGCGACAAGCCGGCCAGATCCAGGCGTGGGCCACGCTCACCTGCGGTGCCGCCTTCGTGGCGTTCGGCCTGTCGGGGCTGCTGCCGCCCTTCGCCCATGGCGCGCTGGCCGTTGCCGGCGTCGTCTGCTTTCGTCTCGCCTACGTCTTCATCGACGTGCCGCAGAATGCGTTGCTGGCCATGCTGGCCCTCGACGACCGCGAACGCACCGCGCTGGCCTCGACCCGCTATGTGACCGGCGGCGTGGCCGCCATGCTGGTCACCGGAGTGCTTGCGCCATTGCTGGTCCACGAAAAGGCATCGGCACGCGCCATCTTCGCCGGCTTCACCGTCGCCGTGTCCCTGATCGCCATGCTGGCCGCCATGGTGCTGCGTCGGCACCTGGATGCGCGGATACCCGAGGTCGGCGAGGCCGCCGTGGCCCTGGCGTCGCCACCGGCGACGTCGCCCTCCCGCGATGGCATGCAACCGTCGCGCATGCTGGCGGCGATGTTCGCCGTCTCCGCGGGAACGTCCCTGTTCGGCCGTCTCGAGGTCTATTTCGTCGCATCGTCCGATCAGGGGCACGTGGCCTACCTGCTACTTGCCATCGCGGCCGGCACGGCCATGGCGCAACCGGCGTGGGTCCGGGTATCCCGCCGCACCACGCTGCCCGGCATGCTGCGTATCGCTGCCGGCGCCATGCTGGCGTCCGTGCTGGTCTTTCGTGGCGTTGCCGCCCAGGGTGGCGACGCGCTGCTACTGGCCGGATTCGTCTACGGCGCGGCCTGCGGCGGCGTGCTGCTGGGGTTGTGGGCCCTGGCCGCAGGCCTGGCGGCGGAGCGATCGACCCGCGTCGCCCCGGCCACGACGATGGCTTGGCTGACCTTCACCGCCAAGCTCGGCCTGGCGGCTTCCGCGCTGGCCAGCGGCTGGGTGCTGCATGGGTCGGATTACCACGCCACGAACAGTCACGGCGTCTTGCAGGCGATGACCTGCGCCGTCATCGTCGGGGCCCTCGCCTGCCTGACCGTGAATGCACGCGGCCACGCCCTGACGACCTGAGTCCCCGGTCACCACCGTGCCCCCATCCTGTAGAGTCGCGCCATCATGACCGGTTGCCAGGCAGCACAGACATGCGTGTGTACAACAAGGCGATAGGCATGGTCCTGGCCGCGGTGCTGATCGATACGATCGGCTTCGGCATCGTCATACCTGTATTCCCCGCCCTGCTTACCCGCCTCGGCCACACGGATATCGAGCACGCGACGCGACTGGCCGGCTACATGCTGGTCGCCTACGCGGGAGCGCAGTTCATCGCCGGTCCCGTATTGGGAAACCTGTCCGACCGGTTCGGACGGCGACCGGTACTGATCGCCTCGATGCTGAGCTTCGGTGTCGACTACGCCGTGATGGCGTTGGCGCCGAGCATCGCGTGGCTTTTCCTGGGGCGCGTGATTGCTGGCGCCGCAGGAGCCGTGTATGGCCCGGCAGGGTCGGTGGTCGCGGACGTCGTGCCGGCGGAAAAACGCGGCGGTGCATTCGCGCTGATCGGCGCCATGTTCGGGCTGGGCTTCATCATCGGCCCGGCTATCGGGGGATTGCTCTCGGTATGGGGACCGCGCGCTCCCTTCTACGCCGCCGCGGCGCTGGCCCTGGTCAACGCCTCGGCGATGCTCGTGGCGATGCCTGAAACGCTGGCCCGCGAGCATCGCCGTCCCTTCCGCCTGCGCGACGCCCACGTCATCGGGGCATTCAGGCCGCTCTTCCACGCAGGCCACGCGGCACCGCTGCTGCTAGCCGTCTTCCTCTGGCAGCTGGCGCAGATGGTTTACCCGGCCACGTGGAGCTTCTGGGCGACGGCACGGTTCGGCTGGGATGCCACGGCCATCGGCTGGAGCCTGGCCTTCGTCGGCCTGACGGCCACCATCGTGCAAGGCGGCCTGACCGGACCGGCGATCGCGCGCTTCGGCGAACGCAAGGCGGTGCTGATCGGCGTGCTGGCGGGTGGCCTGTCGTTCCTGGCGTTTTCCATGGTCACGGCCAGTTGGCAGGTGTACGTGCTGTTCTGTACCAGCGCATTATCCGGACTGGCGATGGCCGCGATGCAGGCCATGCTGTCGGGCATGGTGGACGCGACGCGGCAAGGGCAACTGCAGGGCGGGCTGGGTGCCATGGGTAGCGTCACGGAGATCGTCGGCCCGCTGCTGCTTACCCAGGTACTGGCCTGGGGATCGACCATCGGTTCCCGGGCGTATCCTTCCTCATCGCCGGCGTGCTCGCGCTGGCCTGTGCGGCGATCGTGACGACGCGCGTGCGTATGTCGGCGACGCCGCGGGAGCCGAACCATGACGCCCTGTGATCGTCGCCGCTTCATCGGCACCGCGCTGCGGGCCCTGGCGGTCGCGCCGTTGCTGCGTGTGCGTGCCGCCGTTGCGGACGAAGCGTTCCGTCCCTTGCGCAGCGTGGCCGCGGAGCACGGCCTGTCGTTCGGCTTCGCGCTCGACCCCGCTCCGCTCGCGAGCGATCCGGTGTACCAGGACGTCGTGGCGCGGCAGGCGGGCATCGTGGTGCCGGAAAACGCGTTGAAATGGGCGCAGGTGCACCCCGGGCCGGACCGCTACGACTTCGCGCCGGCCGACCGCATCGCCGCATTCGCCGCGGCCCACCGTCAGGACATGCGCGGCCACACGCTGTGCTGGCACCGCGCCTTGCCTGGCTGGGTCGAGCAAAGCGTCACGCCCACCAACGCGGAAAGCGTGCTGACGCAGCACATCGCCGCGGTGGTCGGTCGCTACCGGGGCAGGATCGTGTCGTGGGATGTCGTCAACGAGGCGATCCAGGTCGATGACGGACAACCCGGTGGTTTGCGCAACGCGTTCTGGTACCGGATGCTCGGTCCGGGCTATCTCGACCTGGCTTTCAGGGCCGCGCATCGCGCCGACCCGGACGCCGTGCTCTGCTACAACGATTACGGACTGGAAAGCGATGCCCCGTCCGGCGTGCGCAAGCGTGTCGCCGTGCTCTCCCTGCTGCGGGAAATGAAGCGACGTGGCGTGCCCGTCCATGCGCTGGGCATCCAGTCCCACCTGCGCGCCGCCGATGCCCAAAGCTTCGGTCCGGGACTCGCTGTTTTCCTGCGGAACGTGCACGACCTTGGGCTGCGTATCTACGTCACCGAACTGGACGTGGACGACAGCCACCTGACCGGTACCCTCGCCCAGCGTGATGCCGTCGTGGCCGGTACCTACAAGCGCTACCTCGACCTGGTGCTCGGCACCGGTACCGTGTCTGCCGTGCTGACCTGGGGCGTGTGGGACACCGTGCACCGTACCGGTGCCACGCCTTCCAACGGCCCGGCGGCCCAACGGCCGCTGGTGTTCGGGCCGCAAGGACAGATCAAGCCGGCAAGTTGGGTCATGGCGCATGCCCTGGCACGGCGAGCCACCTGACGCGACGCGGATCCCTCACCCCCATTGCGCCATGCCCAGCACGGGTGTGGAAGGCGCGGCCATGTCGCGCGCTTCCATGGGACCGGCCCGCCAGGCAGCCCGGCCGGCCGCTATCGCATGCGCGAAGGCACCGGCCATGCCCACGGGGTCGCCGGCCTTCGCCACGGCCGTGTTGAGCAACACCGCGTCGTAACCCATTTCCATGGCGGCCGCCGCCTGCGACGGCAGACCGATCCCGGCATCGACGATCAGGGGCACGCCCGGGTAGTAGCGGCGCAGGCTTTGCAGGGCATACGGATGGCTGAGGCCACGCCCGCTGCCGATCGGTGCCGCCCACGGCATCAGCACGCGGCACCCGGCGTCGAGCAGGCGCTCTGCCACGCCCAGGTCGTCGGTGGTATAGGGAAACACCTCGAAGCCCTCGGCGGCGAGGATGCGGGCGGCTTCCACCAGCCCGAAAACATCGGGGCGCAGCGTGTCGCTGTCGCCGATCACCTCCAGCTTGATCCACGACGTGTCGAATACCTCGCGCGCCATGCGTGCCGTGGTGACTGCCTCCTTCACCGAATGGCAGCCCGCGGTGTTCGGCAGCACCCGGCAGCCGAGTTCGCGCACCAGCTGCCAGAACTGCTGCCCGCTCTGCGCGCTGGCCGACTCGCGGCGCAGCGACACGGTGACGACCTCGCTGCCGGCAGCGCGCACGGCATTGGCCAGGCACGCGGGCGACGGGTACTGGGCCGTGCCCAACAGCAGTCGCGAATGCAGTTCGTCGTCGTAGAGGGTAAGGGTATCCACGCTCAGCCTCCCTGCATCGGGGCGAGGATCTCGACATGATCGCCCGCGCGCAACGTCGTCGTCGCACGTTGCGCCGATGGTATGAACGTGCCGTTCAACGCCGTGGCGACCACCGCGTCGTGCAGGCCCATCCTCGCGAGCAAGGCGACGAGGTCGCCCGCGTCTTCCTGGAGCTCGCCGTTGACCGTGATACTCATGCCGCCTCCGCATAATGGTCGGCCAGGCCATCCGCCAGGTGCTCCGCATACCACGGAGCCAGCAGGAAGCCGTGCCGGTAAAGACCGTTGAAACGCAGCACGTGGCCATCGCGCACCACGGCCGGCAGGTTGTCGGGAAAGGCCGGGCGAAGGCCGACGCCGAGTTCGACGATCTCGGCATCGGCCAAGGCGGGATGCAGCAGGTAAGCGGCGTTGAGCAGTTCCACCGCGGAACGCACGCTCACCGGCCCCGCGTGCCCGCTCTCGATCGAGGTGGCGCCCAGCATCAGCAGGCCATCCGCGCGGGGAATCACATACACAGGCGTGCGCGGGTGCAGCAGGCGTACCGGACGCTGCAAGCGGATGTCCCGGCTGCGCAGCAGGATCATCTCACCGCGGACGGAACGCAGACCGGGCAGCACGTCCCGCGCGCCCAGTCCACGACAGTCGATCACAGGTAGCCCGGTGATGTCGTCGCACCGCGCATCGACGCCCTGTTCAAGGCGTCCTCCCAGGCGCTGCAACGCCGTGGCCATGTCCACGAGTGCCTGGCGCGGATCGAGGTGCGCTTCCGAAGGAAACCACAGGCCATGGGTGAAGCGGCCGGCCAGGTCGGGCTCCAGGGCGGCCACGCCTTCCGCGTCCTGTGTTTCGTGCCCCTCGGTACGCGCGGCAACCGCGTGAGGTCCGGACGATCGCGCGGAGCCGCGACCACCAGCGAACCGCCCCGTGTCACGCCCGGCACGTGTCGTGGCCACCAGTCCAGCGCCGCCATGCCGCGCTCGCTCACCCGCGGTTCGCTGCCGTCGCGCTCGCAATACGGCGCCAGCATGCCGCCCGCCATCCAGGAACACGCTTGCGCGCCGAACGTCGCCGAACGCTCGTACAGCACCACCCTCGCGCCGCGCTCGGCCAGCGCCAGGGAGGCCGTCAGCCCGGCCACCCCCGCACCGATCACCGCGACCTCCCTTCCCTCAAGCGGCCGGGACATACAAGGCGCCCCCACCGGCAAGGAATTCCTCGGACTTCTGCGCCATGCCCTCCATGGCTTCCGCTTCGCGACGCAGGTCCTGCGTGATCTTCATCGAGCAGAACTTGGGGCCGCACATCGAGCAGAAATGCGCCACCTTGTGCGCGTCCTTGGGCAGCGTGGCATCGTGATAGGCACGCGCGGTGTCCGGGTCCAGCGCCAGGTTGAACTGGTCTTCCCAGCGGAAATCGAAGCGCGCGCGCGACAGCGCATCGTCGCGCAGCTTCGCGGCCGGATGGCCCTTGGCGAGGTCCGCGGCGTGCGCCGCGATCTTGTAGGTGATGACGCCGACCTTGACGTCGTCGCGGTCGGGCAGCCCGAGATGCTCCTTCGGCGTGACGTAGCAGAGCATCGCCGTGCCGAACCAGCCGATCATCGCCGCGCCGATGCCCGAGGTGATGTGGTCGTAGCCGGGCGCGATGTCCGTGGTCAGCGGCCCGAGCGTGTAGAACGGCGCCTCGCCGCACAGCGCCAGCTGCTTGTCCATGTTCACCTTGATCTTGTGCATCGGCACGTGGCCGGGGCCCTCGATCATCACCTGGCAGCCCTTGTCCCAGGCGATGTGGGTCAGCTCGCCCAGCGTCTCCAGCTCGGCGAACTGCGCCGCGTCGTTGGCGTCGGCGATGGAGCCGGGGCGCAGGCCGTCGCCCAGCGAGAACGACACGTCGTATTGCCGGCATATCTCGCAGATCTCCTCGAATTTCTCGTAGAGGAAGCTCTCGCGATGCCCGGCCAGGCACCAGCGCGCCATGATCGAGCCGCCGCGGCTGACGATGCCGGTGACACGTCGTGCCGCCAGCGGCACATGCGCCAGGCGCACGCCCGCGTGGATGGTGAAGTAATCGACGCCCTGCTCGGCCTGCTCGATCAGCGTGTCGCGGAACACCTCCCAGGTGAGCTTCAGCGGATCGCCGCCGACCTTCTCCAGCGCCTGGTAGATCGGCACGGTGCCGATCGGCACCGGCGAGTTGCGGATGATCCACGAGCGGATGTTGTGGATGTTGCGACCGGTGGAGAGATCCATGACAGTATCGGCGCCCCAGCGCGTGGACCACACCAGCTTCTCCACTTCCTCGGCCACGCCGGAGCTGACCGCGGAATTGCCGATGTTGGCGTTGACCTTCACCAGGAAGTTGCGCCCGATGGCCATCGGCTCGAGTTCCGGATGATTGACGTTGGCGGGCAGGATCGCCCGTCCCCGCGCGATCTCGTCGCGGACGAATTCGGGAGTGACGATGTCGGGGATCGCCGCACCGAAGTCCTCGCCGTCCGCGCGTCGTTCCGAGGCATCACTCAAGGCCTGCTCCCGGCCAAGGTTTTCGCGGAACGCCGCGTACACCATCTCTTCGGTGACGATGCCGGCCCGGGCGAACTCGTACTGCGTCACCAGGCGCCCGGGCATGCCACGACGCAAGGCGACCGGTGCGGGACAGGCCGGCACGACAGCGTCGGCGCTGAGGTTGCCGTTGTCTTCCGGGCGCACTTGGCGACCTGCGATGCCCATGAGGTCACGGGCCGCCAGCCATGCCTCGCGCACGGGCGGCAAGCCGCGGCCAGATCGATGCCCGCTTCGGCATCGGTATAGGGGCCCGAGCGTCGTACAGGTTGAGCGGCGCTTCACGGGGGTCGCTCAGGGTGACCTGGCGAAAGGGGACGCGCAGGTGGGGATGACCGGGTGGAGAAAGGTAGACCTTGCGCGAGCCGCGTATCGGGCCGGTGGTCACGGTCGCGGGGGCATCCGCGAGGGCGGGCGTGTTCGAAAGCATGGATCTCTTCTCCTGGAGGATGGGAGACCCGGGGCGACGATAAACAGGGGTGCACGCCCCATGGCGTGCTTGGCATTCCCGTCCCTTCGCCGGCATGACCCGGATCAGGTTCGAAGGGTCCGGCCGCTGCCATCTCAGCCCTGCCATCGCAGGACACCCCTCGGAACGGGTCAGAGCCTAACGACTTTCCGTGGACAGGAACAAGTGCATGTTCGTCCTTGCAATCGGTTGCACCTCGCGGCACGATCGTGGGCTACGGCAAGACGGGCGCCTGAATCGACTGGCGTCCGATGCCCACGGAGTAAGGATGAGCATGCTGTGCGACGCCGCGGACGCTGGTGCGGACGCGTTCTACGAAGCGCTGGGCAGTACCGCCGGGCAGGACCGCCAGTCCGGCGGGGAAACGATCGGCCGGCTGCACCGGCTGCTGGAGACGCTGTATGGCAGGAGCGACGGCTTCGCCGATCGCTTCGCCGAATTTTGCGATCGCCTGGGGCATCTCGCGCAGGCGCGACCTGCCGCGCTACGCGCACGGGACGACGAGCGCTCACGCCGGCCTGAAGGGTTTCTCGGGGAACGACCCGTGGCGTACATGGCTTACGTGGACCGCTTCGCCGGGAACCTGGAGGGTGTGCGCTCACGTGTCCCGCACCTGAAAAAGCTGGGCGTGACCTACCTGCACCTGCTGCCGTTCCTGCGCGGTCGCAACGGCGAGAGCGACGGCGGCTTCGCCGTGCGCGCGTTCGACGAGGTCGAACCGCGACTGGGCACGATGGCCGACCTGGAAGCGCTGTGCGCCGACCTTCATGCCGCCGGCATCGTGCTTTGCTCGGACCTGGTGCTGAACCATGTCGCGGACGATCATGCGTGGGCACGTGCCGCGGCCGCCGGTGACACGCGGTACCGGGCCTATTTCCACACCCTGCCCGACCGGCAGAGCTGCGACGCCTACGAAATCGGGCTGGACCAGGTGTTCCCTGAGGCCGCACCGGGCAACTTCACCCACGTCCCGGCCATGGGCGGCTGGGTCTGGACCACGTTCTATCCGTACCAGTGGGACCTCAATTACGCCCACTTTCCCGTCTTCGCCGCCATGGCCGAAACGATGCTGGGCCTTGCCAACCGCGGCATCGACGTGTTCCGCCTGGACTCCGCGCCGTTCCTGTGGAAGCGCGCCGGCACCTCGTGCACCAACCAGCCGGAGGTGCACGTCATCCTCCAGGCCCTGCGCGCGGTGGTCGACCTGGTCGCCCCCGGCGTGCTGCTGAAAGCGGAGGCGGTGATGCCCCGGCCCAGGTGTCGCGCTACTTCGGCGACACGCAGCACCCCGAATGCCACCTGGCGTACCACAGCGGCCTCATGGCCGCCGTGGACGGCGCTGGTGGAACAGCGCGCGGACATGGTGGAAACCGTCGTCAAGGCCACCCCGCCACCGCCGCCCGGCACCGGCTGGATGACCTATGTGCGCTGCCACGACGACATCGTGTGGAGCGTGCTGAAGCAGGACGTGGCGGCCGGTGGCCGGCGCTTTCGCGAGCGCATCGGCTTCGTCGCGGACTTCCTCGAAGGTTGCGTACCGGGCAGCTATGCACGCGGCGTGGCCTTCCAGCGAGGGCGTGAACGCACCCTGCACGGCACCAACGGCATGACCGCCGCGCTCGTGGGCCTGCCCGGCAACGATCCCGCGGCGCAGCGCCTGGCCCTTGCCCGGTTCCAGTTGCTCTACGGCCTTGCCTGCTGGGCGGGCGCCGTGCCGATGATCTTCATGGGCGACGAACTGGCGCAGGGCAACAACGACGATACGCGCGACGTCGCCGCCATCGTCGCCGACAGCCGATGGACCGGGCGTCCCCGCTTCGACGAAACGCGCCTGCGTGACATGGACATCGGTCAAGGACTACCGGCCTCCAGCTTCGCCGCGCTGCGCGCCCTCCTCGATGCACGCGCCGATACACGCCTTGACCCGCTGTCGCCGGTGACGGTGGTCGACAGCGGCCATCCCGCCGTACTCGTCTTGCAGCATGGCCCGAATGCCTGGGCGGCGTTCAACTTCAGCGGATCGCGCATCCCGCTGGACGATCTGCGGGTACGGCTGCGGGCACGCGACGAACTGCTGCAAGGCCAGCGAGGGGCAGGATTGATGCCTTACGGCATGCTGTGGGTCGTAAGGCGTAGCTAGACGCCGGCGTCAGGCAACGCGCCGGCCAGCGCATCCGTGGTCTGCCAGTTGCCCGAATCGTCTTCCACCCGCATGCGCACCGGCACGTTGCGGCTGCGATGCAGGGTCAGGGCGAGCGCCAGTGCGAACTGCACCGACTCGGCACGACTGACGAAACCGCCCACCCGCTCGCGCTCCTGCAGCACCGTATACGCTTCGGCTCCCGTACCGCCCTGGGGCAGGTACAGGGTAATCGTGTTCCCTAAATCGCGTGCTTCCATCCTGGGTAGACCTCGTCTTGGCGGTGCTGCCGACCGAGTGGGCCACAACCGCCGTCAAGGGAAATGCTACGCCGGGCGATGCGCGGGCTTACGATAGGCCGATCAGCTTCCACGCGAGACGGCCGGCATGCGACTTCCCACCTACTTCCTCTCCCACGGCGGCGGCCCATGGCCCTGGCTCAAGGACGACCAGCGCGGTGCCTACGATGCCCTGGAGGCCTCGCTGCATGCCGTCCGCGATGAATTGGGCGACTCGCCCCGCGCCATCCTGATGGTGTCCGGCCACTGGGAGGCCAGCCGGTTCCTGGTGTCTTCGGGCACCCAGCCACCGATGATCTTCGACTACCACGGCTTTCCCGAGCATACCTACCGCATCCGCTACGATGCGCCCGGCGATCCGGCACTGGCAGCGCATGTGCATCGCCTGCTGGCCGATGGCGGCGTGCCTTCGGGCCTGGATCCCCCCGTGGCTTCGACCACGGCACGTTCTCCCTGATGCACACGCTCTATCCGGAAGCGACCCTGCCCGTGGTCCAGTTGTCGCTGCGCGCGGACTTAGACCCGGCGATGCACATCCGCGTGGGCGAACTGCTTGCGCCGCTTCGCGACGAAGGCGTGCTGATCGTCGGTAGCGGCCTCAGCTTCCATGACCTGCGCAACTTCATGAACGGCAGGGGCGCTACCGCGTCGGCCCTGTTCGACCGATGGTTGAACGAGGTCCTGGTGGACGCGCCACCGGAACTGCGACATGCCCAGCTACTGCGCTGGGCGGATGCACCCGCGGCCCGCGCGGCCCATCCGCGCGAAGATCACCTGCTGCCGCTCATGGTCGCCGTCGGCGCCGCCGGCGACGATCGCGGCACACGCATCTACCACGAGCGCGACTTCATGGGCGCGATCACCGTGTCCAGTTTCCGCTTCGGCGCGCCACCCCGGTAATCCTGTCGTCGCTGGGATGTCATATCGCTTTGGCCTACTATGCAAACGATTGCATAAGGGCTTTTGGCGCGATCCGGCATTCCGGCCGACATACGCCGCCACGCATCCTGCGGTGCTTCCGCATGGATACACCCGTGCCGGCGCAAGCCCCACGGTCTTCGTTCTGCCTCTGAGGACACACACACATGAGTCGTTTCAGCAGATCGCTCCGTCGCTCCACCCTTCCCCTCTGCGTCGCCCTCTCGGTCGCCGCGCTGGTCGCCCCATCACGGCCATGGCGCGAACAACTGGAACCCCAGCCGCATCCTCGCGGCGTTCCAGAATCCCTACGTCGGCAACACCAAGGATGTCGGGGTCATTTCCCACCGAGGCATCGTCGACAACGGCTGTCCCGAAAACTCGTCGTGCTCATCCTCAAACACGTACAACCACAACGTCGAAGCCATCGAACTGGACGTCAAGGAAGACGCCGACGGCACGCTCTGGTTGTTCCACGACCAGAACGCTGGCCGCATGCTCTTCCACCTGCCCAACTTCGATATCTTCCAGCCGGCGCAAAACCCGAAGGGCTGGGATCCGGACATCCGCACCATGACGTCGCAGGAGTTGCTCGGCTCCTTCCTGCGTGACCGCAACTTCTCCAAGACCGGTTACCACCCGGTCACGGTGGCGCGCGCGTTGGCGACGGTGAAAACAGAGGCCGGACCACATGCTGGTGGTGCTCGACATCAAGACCGTGACCGCCGTGAATCAGGCGGCCAACCTGGCCAAGCAGCTGGGCATGCAGAACCAGGTGGTGCTGAAGTTCAGCTCGTCGCTGTTCGCCAGCAATCCCAACGCCATGCTCAACGCGACCAAGGGCGTCGCCTTCGCGCCGACGGTGTATGCGGGCGACGAGGACAACCTTGCGACGCATTACAACGGGCTGTGCGGCGCGATCACGCCGGAGTCGGCGCAGTGCCGCGTGGACGCCTGGGTCAGCGAGGCGAAGGGTATCGGCGCTTCCTGGATCGAGATCGGCAACAAGCAGCCCGTCGCGGGCGATCCGACCTTCCGGCTGCTGCGCGACCAGGCCGGGCTGAAACGGGCCATAGGCGCGTTCTCTCCCGTCATCGAGTACGGGTCAACATGCATGACGGGTACCACTTCGTCCGCAGCAACGGCACCTGCTGCGCGGCGCTGAGCGACTACCTCAGCCGCACGCGCTACTTCGGCAACGAGACGAGGGACGACCGTCCCAACTTCAGTGCACAGGTGTTCGCCGGCGCCACCAACGTCATCACGGACGATCCGCTGAGCGTCATCCCGGCGGTTCACCGCGATACGTCGCGCTACCAGTAAGCGTCTAACGGTGGCCGGGAGCACGTGCTCCCGGCCACCCCCCACCGGATGCCCCTCATGCGCTATTCGTTCATGGCTGCCGGACTGCTGTCCGCGCTGATCATCACCGGCCTCGTCGTTTTCCATCATCCATTGGCCGCCGCGGCCGCCGACGCCAGCTCCGCGTCGCCGCAGCCGCCGCAAGCGGCGCATGCCCCGACCGCCGGGATGCCTCGCCACCCCGGTTCCCGGCAGGTATCCCGGCCGATCGCCTGGGCGCCTGGACCGACGATCTCGCCGCGCGGGCCCGCTCGTTGGCGCCTGGCCTCGAGGCCGATGTCCTGCTTCGCCTCGCCTCCGCCTTGCCCGGTGGCGACACCGTGCGTATCGATCGCCTGCTCGACCGCGCGGACATCGCCGCGGCCCATGCGCAGCGTCACCATCCCGGGCTGGCCACGCTGGCCTATGTCAACGACGAAACCTCCGACCCGCTGCACCGACCGTTCACGGCGGGCCTGGACACCACCCACCTGATGCTGCGCAACGCGCACCAACGTGGGCTGCAAGGCACCGCCCTCGCCGATGCATGGCGTGCCCTGCCCCTTCCGGAGGCGACCACCTGCACGGCCCATTACGCCGACGATCCACAACCGGCGTTCGAGGCCATCACCGCGGGTACATCCCCGGGCGACCGCTACAACAGGCGTGGGACGCACGTGTGGCCAACGCGCGTCGCGAAACGGAAGCCGCGGCGGCCTGCATGCCCTGGCCAAGGTGCCCGCAACCGCCGTACCACGCATGGTGCCCTCCCTCGTCGCGCTGCTGGATCGAGCCCGCGGCGACGATGCCGCGTTCGCTTGACGTCGCTCAGCATGGCGGGCGACCTTCCCCTGGTCGTCGCCCGGCTCGACGACACGCCCGAGTTGCAGAAGCGTCTGAACGACGCCTACATCCGCTATGTCACCGATCACCTCGCAGCGACGCGTTGCGAATCCAGCACGAAGGGCGAGCACTGGCTGCTCGAGCAGCGTTTCATGGCCGGGGTGGAAGACACGCCGGACGCCGACACCGCGGTTCCCGCACCGGATGCGCACGATCGTGACGTCGGCGACCTGCGCAAGGCCGGTTTTGCCGTGCGCCAGGCGCTCGTTGCCAGCGACGGCACGCCGCCCGCGAACACGGCGGCGACAACGTCGGCCATCGTGGCGCTGCTGGATCGCAGCGAGGCGGCGCTGGCCAGGCCGACGACCACGATACCGAAGCGCGCATGCCGCGGACCGTGCTGCACGAACTGGCGCCGGTGCTGGAATCGATGCCTGCCGGCGCGCTGCGCGACGCGGCTTTCGGACTGGTACGAAAGGCCATCGTCAGCCCCGCCCTCGCGCAGGACGACGACCTGTGGTGGGGCGACGCCCTCGGCCTCATGCGCGGCATGGCCGCCTGGCCCGACGGTGCCCAACGCCTTGCCAGCCTCGCACGCGACCCCGATCCACGCCTCTCCATTTATGCGCAACTAGGGGCAGCGGGCCTGCTTGCCGAGTGATCGCAAGAACCATGCCGTTATTCGCAATTTCGTAAGGAGCGCGAAAGCGACTACGCCATATCGTGATCCCGCTCACGGAGAAGGCGTTACTTCTCCTCAACGGGAAGGTTTTTTGCATGTCTGGCTTGCTCGGATGCTGGAAGTCGCACGGGTCGTCCACACACGACGCCGACGGCATCCTCGCAAGGATGCATGCCGACACGTCGACGATACGGGAGCCGCAGATCCTGTCCCGTTGCGGGTCGCTGTCGCTGTCGTCGTTCTCGTCATCCCGCCGGGCCGACGGGGGAACGCTGCGCTCCCCCAGTGGCCGTTACCTGTTCACCCTTTCCGGCGATATCTACGGCCGGCGCGGGCACCACGCCGATGGCAGCGTGGTGCCTTACCGCTGCCGCCTGAAAACGTTCGGCGAGGCGCTGGATCGCCTCGGTATCGTCGATGCCGTGCGTGGCATGGACGCCGCGCGTGGGTTGCCTTTGGGATGAAGACGAACGCTGCCTGTGGCTGTTCCGCGATCGCGCCGGCGAGCGAAGCCTCTACTACCGGCCGGGCCACGGACACTTCACCGTGTCGTCCTGCCTGCGCTCCATCACCGATGGCCCGGGCGACATGGCGACGATTTCGCCGGATGCGGTATGCGCTTATCTGCGCTTCGGCTACGTTCCCGCCCCCCTTTCCATCTATCGTGACATCTGCAAGCTCGAGCCGGGCACGCTGAAGCGGTTCGAGCCGACCGGCGCGCCCGGGCACGCGTATCTGGCGCAGGTCGACGAGATCCCCTACTGGGATACGCGACAGCACATCGCCCGCTCCGCGCAGGAGGGCCGGCAGCTTTCCTTCGACGACAGCGTGGACGCCACCCACCATGCCATCGACCAGGCAGTCGCACGCCGGTCGTTCGGGGCAGGCACGTTCCTGTCCGAGGCGTGGATTCCAGCATCGTCACCGCCGTCCTGCAGTCGCACAGCGCCACGCCGGTGGACACCTTCACCGTGGGCTTCGACGATCCCGGCCACGACGAGAGTGCGTGGGCGGCAAAGGTCGTGGCCGCCCTGGGCGTGCGCAACACGCACGCCACCTGGCGGGCCACCAGGTACTGGACCTGCTGGGCAAGGTACCCGCGGCGTTCTGCGAACCCTTTGCCGACTCCTCGCAGATTCCGTCGCTGCTGGCCTGCCAGCTCGCATCGTCCGACGTGGGCGCGGTCCTGACCGGCGACGGTGGCGACGAACTGTTCTTCGGTCACTCGTCCTACAGCCGCGCGATGCGGAACGCGCGCCTGGCGCAACGCATACCGGCACCGCTACGACGCGCCGCCGGGCGGTACACCGCCGCACGCGGCGAACGTTCGCGGCTGGGCGGCGTGCCGGCGGTGATCGCGGAAGCGTCGCTGTCCACGCTGGAGCAGTGCTACATGCAGCGCGTGTCGAAATGGCGCCATCCCGAGCAGGTCGTGCGCCACAGCACCGAGCCCGGCACCGTGTTCACCGATCCCGTCCGGCAGTTCGCCGGCGGCAGCGCCATGCAGCGGGTGATGTACCTCGACCTGAAGATGGACCTGGCCGAAGGGCTGATGACCAAGGTAGACCGCTGCGCCGGCGCTTATGGCATCGTCGCGCGCCACCCCTTCCTGGATGCGGACGTGATGCAGGCGGCGTGGCGCATCCCGGCCCACCCCACTCTCTTCGCCGGCGGCGAACACAAGGCCGTGCTCAAGGCGGTGCTGGAAAAACACCTGCCGCGCGAGCTGGTGTACCGCCCGAAGGTAGGCTTCGGCGCCCCGGTCTCACGGTGGCTGCGTGGGCCCCTGCGCGACTGGGCGGAATATCATCTGGATCCGGTGACGCTGGAAGACCAGGGCATCTTCGATGCCGGAAAGGTCACCGCGCTGTGGCGCGATTTCCAGTCCGGCTGCAACAAGTGGCACACCCACCTGTGGCCGATCCTGATGTTCCAGGCCTGGATGGCAACCCGGGTCAGCTGAACAAGCGCACCGCCACGATGATGCCAGGACCAGCAGGACCATGAGCACGCCGTAGATCGCCCAGAAGATGCCCTTGGGCGCTTCCTCGATCACACCGGTCTGCTGCCAGCGGGCGATGCGCGACATCTGCCCCTGCAGGTACCAGGTGGTGAAGAAGAACAGGGTGACTCCGCCGATGTCCATGGGCAGGCCACGCTCGGCGCCGAAGCGCTTCAGCGATGCCGACATGGAGTAATAGCCCATGTAGATGAAGACGACATCGACCACCTGCAGCAGCAACGCGATCGGCGAGCGGTCGCCGATGAAGCCAGCCAAACCCGCACAGCAATGCGATGATGAAATAGACGGTGACATTGCTGCGGGAATCGATCTTCTTCACCCACACCGACTGCACGAACATCCACACCAGCGCGAAGATGCCCAGCGTGAGGACGGTCAGCAGGGCCACCCAGCCCCAGTGAAGGTTCGGTGCGATGGGGTCGGCGTTCCGGGACGGGGTGGCCGCCACTGAAGTGGCCCGAGGCGTCAGGCCCGGCGGCGGCACCTCCAGCGAGGGCGGCTCGGCATAGACGGCCTCCGGTGCGGGATGCTCGCGCAGGAAGGTATCCAGCGGCAGCCACTCGCTCATGCCCTCGCGCCAGCACAGCGCGGCACTGTCGAGCGTACCCTGCCGGTGCCAGCGCCGGACGGTGTCCATCGCGTACGGCCCGAAACGCTGGCCGTTCAGGCCAAGCCAGATCTGTGCGTCTTCCAATGCGTTCCCCCTAATCCGTGTGATGCGTCACACCGCGCCGACATCATACAGAGGCACCCGACGAAAAAGCGCCGCCGGGTGAGCCTGGGACGGCATCCGGCCAGGGTCCATGACCTGGCGCGCGAAATCTTTCGGGATGAATCGATCTAATCGGCTCATGGCCGATTCATCTGCGGGGGTTTAGATTTACACCCAAGGTGCCGCGAGGCACCGGTCCCACGCATATCTGGCAGTTCCCTGCTGCCTTTGCATCGATGGATGTCCCTGAGCCCGCGGTCCCCTCCGCGGGCTTTTTAATGGGCGCTCGCCATGACCGGGGCCTCCTCCCCGCACCATGCAAGAGGCGGCGCCGGCTTCAGGGCGGCCCTGGTCAAGTGCGAAGGACGTTATGTGAGGCCAGGCATGCCCAACAGCGAGAGCGCGTTGGGGACCGCCTCGCCTCGCGCGTGTTGTCGAAAATGCACCAGACGTCCTTACCACTGTGACGGGCCTGCTCCATCCGCTGAGCGATGCTCCGGATGAAGGGCTCGTCGTAGGCGGAGTAATAAACCTGCGGCGTACCGTGCAGTCGTAGATACAACAGGCGCCCATCGTCGTGCGGTTCGGCATCCGCCACCGGCGACGGGTGCGCCCACACGCATGAGACGCCCGCCTCATCGAAGACGGCGGCGCCCCGTTCGGAGAACCAGGAAGCATGGCGTGGTTCGCATGCCACCGGCACGCGTGTCGATCGACGCAGGGCCGCGAAGAAGCCCGTGGCTGTCTTCACGTCCAGTGCAAGACTGGGCGGAAGCTGGACGAGGAGGCAGCCGAGATGGTTTCCCAGGCCACCGGCCTGCTGGAGAAAAGCTTCGAGGAGTTCTTCGACCCCCTGCAAACGCCGCTCGTGCGTGATCGTGCGGGGCATTTTAACGCTGAAACGGAAGGAGGCAGGCACGCTCTCCGCCCAGCGACGGTAGGTTTTCTCCTGGTGCGGGCGATAGAACGACGAGTTGATCTCGACGCACGGAAACACCTTCGCGTAGCGCTCAAGGTGGCTGCCTTCCCCCGGAAACGCCGATGCGACTTTCGAGGAAAGGGCCCAGCCGGCGCACCCCACCCGCCGGGTGGCTTTCCGATTCCCACGGCGCTCGGTCACGCGGATGCGTCGCTGTCGAGAATCATGGCGTCCGAGTCAATGACTGCGTTCGAAGTAGTTGGTCCGCATGACCTGCTGGTTGTCCGATCCCGGATAGACCGCCGTCTCGACGAGGTGATTCCGATCCGACGTGACGGTATAGACGCGTGTGGACACCAGGACGTCGCCTTTGCGTAGCGCCATGACCAGCACACGGGAACGGGGTGGGCCAGGGCCACCTGATCGGCTTCCGGGCTGTTGGTGATCGGGGCGTACGTGCCATCCGTCGCGACCCTGGAATCCGAATGGACCTGCTCCCCGGTCGCATGCAGGATATCGACATGGATGGCCCATGTTCCGTCGCTCTTGTCGGCGAACGAAAAGGTGACGCTCTTCGGTCGCTGGGCGGGCGGCATCGCCATGCGCGACGTATCGAGCGACCATGTACCGGCCAGCGGTGACTGAGCGCTTCCCGTCACCACCGTGGGTGCGGTGACCGGCGTGCCGGCCCGTGCCACCGGGCCGAGCATCGACATCAGGAAAGCGGCTGCGATCACCGACCGTCGTGGATACATGTCGTTCTCCTGTCACGTGATGAGGCGCCAGGATCGGAATGTATCAGACACGTAAGCCGGTTTCCGCGCGCCTGTTCAGCGACCCAGTGCCGGGTCCGACACGGACGGGCGCCCATCCTCGCGATGCCCTGCGAACCGCCGCAGGAACAGCGGATCGGCGTCGCTGGTGGCAGTCAGGTCGTACCAGTGGTCACAGCCGCCGATGTCCCAGTGGCTTTCCACGCGCTGGCCCGGCAACAACCAGTACCGTCGCGGCACGTCGTCCAGGTAGTCGTTCGCGGCGATGGTGACTGCGCAGGGGCGGCCGCCGTCGTTGCTGACGACCAGGTGCAGCTCGCCGGCACGCCGGCCGCGGACCAGCGTGACCTCGGGCAGCGCGATACCGGCGTGGTCGCTGTTCTTGTCGGGCTGCTTGCCACTGAACTGGCGGAGGAAGCCGTTGGGTCCATGCACCACGAGGTCGTAGGCATCGCCGCTGTACGCACTGGTCCAGTGATCGGACAGCTTCTTTCCGGCTTCCACGGTATAGGTCCACGGCCCGTCCTTGCGCAGCGACGAGGTGACGTGGAAGCACGCGCCCATCGCGCCGCGATTGCCGAAGTCGAGCAAATAGCGCCCCTGCTCGCGATCGATGCGCCCGATCACCTCGAGGTCGTAGGCCAGTGCACGCGCCGGGCGCTGGCCCCGTTCCTGTCGTGGCAGCCGCTGCTCGCCGGGCGGTACCGGATGGTAGTCGGCATGGGTGGCCTGATCCGGCTCGTAGGCCTTGGTCGAGGGCAGCGACGGCACGCGGCCATCGTGACCGTCGAAATCGAAGGCACGCGTCAGGTCGCCACACACCACGCGGCGCCAGGCCGAAATGTTGGGCTCGGCCACGCCGAAACGCTGCTCGAGGAAGCGCAGGATCGACGTGTGGTCGTAGTCTCCGAGCAGACCCAGCCACCCTTGCTCCAGGGTGAAACGACCAGCATCGGCACGCGCACGCCGAGGCCGTACACGCCGGGATCGAAGCCCTTGCCGCCGGGATAGACCTCGTTGTCGGCATTCACCGTGGACAGGCCACGGTCCCGCGAGGTGGGCGGGTACGCGGGCACCATGTGGTCGAAGAACCCGTCGTTTTCGTCGTAGGTGATGAACAGCGCCGTCTTGCTCCACACCTCGGGATTGGACGTCAAGGCGTCCAGAACGCCGTCGATGTACCAGGCGCCGTAGTTGGCCGGCCAGCTGGGATGTTCGGTATAGGCTTCCGGCGCGGCGATCCAGGACACCTGCGGCAGCGTATCGGCCATGACGTCCTTGCGCAGGATGTCGAACAGCGACTGGCCGGTGGTGGTCTGTGTCCCGGTGCGGGCCTTGTCGTAGAGCGGGTTGCCCGGCTCCGCGTCGCGAAACCGGTTGAAATACAGCAGCGAGTTGTCGCCGTAGTTGCCGATGTACGGATTCTTGCCCCAACCCACACTTGCCCGCGGCATCCAGCCCGGTGCCGACGTCCTGGTAGATCTTCCAGGACACCCCGGCGACCTCGAGGCGTTCCGGGTAGGTGGTCCAGCCATAACCCTTCTCGTCGTTGGACAGGACGGGACCACCGCCCTGCCCGTCGTTGCCGACGTAGCCGGTCCACATGTAGTAGCGGTTGGGGTCGGTGGAGGACAGGATCGAGCAGTGATAGGCGTCGCAGAGGGTGAACGCGTCCGCCAGCGCGTAGTGGAACGGGATGTCCTCCCGGTGAGGTAGGCCATGGTCGTGGTGCCTTTCGCCGGCACCCACTGGTCGTACCTGCCCGCATTGAAAGCCGCGTGCGTGTCGTTCCAGCCGTGCGGCAGGTCCTCGATGAACTGCAGGCCCAGGTTGTCCGCCTGCGGGCGGAATGGCAGCACGTAGTCGTCGCTGCCGGCGGTCAGCGGTTGGTGCCATACCGTGCGGCCGGAGGCCAGCGTGGTCGTCCGCGGGTCGCCGAAGCCGCGCACACCGCGCAGGCTGCCGAAGTAATGGTCGAACGAGCGATTTTCCTGCATGAGGATCACCACGTGCTCGATGTCCTTCAGCGTACCCGTGCGCCGCGCCGCGGGTATGGCCAGGGCCTTCTGGATCGACATCGGCAGGGCCGTGGCCGCCAGGGCGGCGCCTGCGGCACCGAGGGAGAGCTTCAGGAAATGCCGGCGATCAGTCATGCGTGTACGTGCGCTGGAGAAGGGCCCCTTGCACCGGGTATTGTCGCGGCGGGTTGTTACAGTTTTCCGATCCTCATGGGGGCGACATGATGGTGCATGGGCTGGATACGCATCGACGCGTCCTGGTACGTAGTCTGGGACTGCTGGTCGGCATCACCGTGATCGGCGTGGGATCGTATGGCTTCGTCGTCAACCTGAAAATCGACGCGGATCTTACGTCCCTGCGTTTCGCCAAGGACCTGTTCACCGGGGCAGCGGCTCTCGCGGCGTTCGGCCTCACCTTCCGCAGCGTCCGTGCGGCCGGCTGGCTCCTGTCGGCATCGCTGCTGTTGTACCTCGCCTGGTACTACGCGCTCACACCGGTCGTCGGCTTGCCTTCGGCGCTGCTGCCTTGGTCATCATGATCATCGCCGCCTACGTGGTGGGACGAAAGGCGCTGTGGATCTTCATGGCGGCCACCGAGCTGGTGGTGTTCCTCTCCGCCGCCCTCGAATTGGCCAGTGCGGATGCGCCGCTGGACATCGACCCCGCCTTCATCGTCGCCTTGCTTCGCCAGATCTTCCAGATCGCCCTGGTTGCCGTGCTGGTCGACCGGACGGTCGTGGTGTTGAGCAACGCCCTGGCGTTCTCCGATCAGCAGCGACGCAAGGCGGAGGATCTGTCGGTGCGCCTCGGCGAACAGGCTGAAATCACCATCGGCCTGCAACGCCAGGTCACCCGGACCGCGCAGTCGGAAGCCGCGGCATCTTTGCGACGGCGGTGTCGCACGACCTGGGCAACCTGCTCAACGTCATCGTCGCCTACGTGGAAAAGGCCTGGGGACACGTGCGGCATACGGAAGGGGTGCTGGCCGATTCGTTGAACGGCATCGAGGCCGCCGCGGATCGCGCCATGCACCTGAACCGGCGCATCACCTCGCTGGCACGCGCCGCGCCGCGCCAGGCCTCGACCATCGACCTCGGCGCGGTGCTGCCCGAGATCGTGCCTTTGCTCGCCATGACCCTGGGCCAGGCCATCGAACTTCGCGTCGATATCGGGCCCGGCGATCACCGCGTCGGGTTCGACGAGCCGTGCCTGGCCCTGATCCTGCTGAACCTGGCGACCAACGCGCGCGACGCCATCGATGGGGCGGGCATCGTCGACCTGAGCTGCCGTCGCGTCGACGACGACCACCCGTGGTGATCTTTACCGACAACGGCAAGGGCATCCCGGAATCCCAACGGCATGCGGCATTCGAACCGTTCTGGACGACGAAGGGACCCGAACGCGGTACCGGGCTGGGCCTGTTCAGCGCACGCCAGATGGCGGAGTCGCTGGGCGGTCAGTTGGTCCTGGCACCTTCGCCGGAGACGGGTGCGCGCTTCGAACTGCGCATGCGTCGCGCCGCGGTGGCCTACGACTCCAGCAGGCCGTAGCCGCTGCCGCGGATGGTGACGATTTCCAGCCGGGGATCGACGGTGCGGCCACCTTGCGACGCAATCGATGGATGAGTACGTCCAGTCGGTGTGGATCGAAGTCGGCGGTGTTGCCGGTCAGCGATTCGATCAGCGCCTCGCGTTCCACCGGCCTGCCCTGCTCCCGGCGCAGTCGCTGAACGATCGTACGCTCGGCGTCGGTCAGGGCGATCAACTCGCCATCGGGACCATGGAGGTACCAAACCCGCGGTCGGATGCCTCGCTGGCCACGGCGCCGCCCGTGGTGGACGTCGCCGACCAGGTCCGCCTGAGCACGGCGTGCAGCGCCGAAGCCAGCAATCCCACGGTGACCGGCTTCATGAGATAGAGGTCGCAGCCCAGCTGGAAGGCCGACAGACCGGCGGACTCGATGGGAAGCGCACTCAGCGCCACCATGCCGATCTGCGAGCCGCTGGCCCGCAGCTGCTGGATCACGCGCAACCCGCTGCCACTGGCAGGTTGACGTCGACCACCAGCAGGTCGAAGGCGTCGGCCGCCCATTGCTCGTAGAAGTCGGTGGCGTCGGGGAAGGTGTGCGCGGCGAACCCGTAGGATGACAAGCCGGGGCCGAGCAACTTCTCGCGCAGTTCCTCGTCGTCCTCGATCAATGCAACCCTTGCCAGCACCATCGAACCCCAAGGCTACCGAATAGGTGCCTTTAAGCTACCCGCACGAGGGGTAGAAAGCCACCGCCACCCAGGTGGGTGGCAGTGGAGTGAGGCGTGGCGACAGTAACGGGCGCCGTTTACAGCGTGTAAAGACCCATGGCGGAGAACGACGTGCCGGCCGCGAGGCCCGACACAGCAGGTAGTACGTGCCGGGGGCGGCATTGTTCAACGTGACCGATTCGTTGTTGCCCACGTGCGCCGAGGTGTACTGGGCCGAACCTACCGCCGGCGCCGTGTCCTTGCTGACCAGCAACGTCACGTCGCCGCTGCCGCCGAGGGTGCGCAGCGTCAGGGCGCGTGCCTTCGACGGCACGACCAGCTTGAACAGCACTTCGGAGACGGTACCGTCGGCCTGGAACTTCCGCGTGACACCGTTAGACAGCGCCAACGCATCCGCCGCCGGGTCGCTCTGCACATGGCACGACTGACGGCCGCATAGGTGTCCAGGATGCCGGCACCGTAGGCGAGCATGGGCTGCTGCGGGAAGGAGCGCGCGGTCCGGGCCAGATACGTCTTCACCTGCCCCGGGGTGAGTGCGGTCAACCCGGCCTTGGCCCGTGCGCTGATCATCAGGGCACCGCACCGGACACCTCCGGTGTGGCCTGGGACGTGCCTGCCATGCTGCCGTACGTGGGCGTGGTCGGCACGGTGGTACCGGCATTGATCGCCGACCACGAAAAACCCGCGGCAACCAGCGTGCCCGACGATGCGTCGTTGGCATAGACACCGCCGCCCGGGGCCGACAGGGTCACCACCGATCCGTAGTTGGAGTAGAACGCGGGCTTGCCGGTGATGCCGTTGGACGCCACGGTGATGACACCGGGGCAATTGGCCGGACTGGTTGGCCGCATCCTGCGAACTGTTGCCCGCGGCCACCACGACGGTGACGCCGCGGCTGATCGCATCGGCGATCGCCTTGCCCATGGCGGTGGTCGCGTTGCACACACCGCCAACGCCCAGGCTCATGCTGATGACCTGCGCGGGGTGCGTGTTGTCGTCCAGTCCGTCGACATGACCACCCGCCGCCCAGACGACCGCATCGGCGATGTCCGAGGTGCTGCCACCGCAATGACCGAGCGCGCGCAGCGGCAGGACACGTGCCTTATAGGCCACACCAGCCATGCCGACACCGTTATCGGTCAGTTCCGCCACGTTGCCCATCACGTGCGTGCCGTGCCACGAGCTGTTTTCCGGTGTCACGTTGACGTTGTCGACGCAACCGCCGTTACTGGCCAGGTATGTCGAGCCCGTGGTCCAGTCGCCCAGATCCCACGCGCCCCTGGCACGACCGTCGGCGGACCGACCGGACACCAACGCATCGGAGATGAAATCGTAGCTCTGGTCGGTCAGGCTGGTATCCAGATCAGGATGCTGCGTGGCGCCCGTGTCGATAACGGCCACCACCACACCGTCACCCTGCGCGAGCGACCACGCCTTGACCGCGTTCGAACCGCCACGGTTGGCGAATGCCTGGGTGTCCTTGCCGATCGTCTCCATCGCGCCGTCGCCGGCACGGAAATGCCATTGGTAGGAAACACTGGGATCGTTCGGCGTGCCGGTGGTCGCATCCGCGGGACGCAGGTCGCGGAACGCATGCATGCGCACGTCAGGCTCGATGGACAGGACCGCAGGATCGGCGGCCACCCGCTTCATGAGTTCGAGCGCACTCTTGCCATCGAGTGCCTTGCCCGTACGTACCACCGTGCCGCCCGAAGCCGTCGTGCGGGCGAAACGGAAATCGGCCGAGCGCATGGCGCTGGTCATCACCGAGTTCGCCGTGGCGCTCATCGCGGATCGTGCAGCGGTGAACGTCCGTACGGCCGTCGCCCCCTGTACGGCGGTGCCCGGCTTGAAATGGACGATGAAGCCGTCGACCCGGTCGCTCGTGCCCAACGGAAGACTGGCCACTTTCAGCGTCGTATCGACCGCCTGTGCGGACACGTTCACTGCGACCATGGACAGCGCGATGCCGCAGATCCACGCTATGGATACCGATCTCTTCACGTGATTTCCCCGTTTGCCGTTCTTTGGATGATTCATGTCGTTTCCCCTGATCCCCGTTACCAGCCGAAGCTGACACCCACGGTGCCGCTGCTTTCGCACCACCCGCGAGCGAACCGCCCACCAGGATCGCGCCGCTGCCAGGCAGCTGGTGCGCGTAACCCACGGCCAGCGCACTCTGGCCTGGTAACCACCGCCGCCGCGCTCACGCGGTTTTCGGTTCCCGCCGCCGCGGCAATGGCACCGGCCATGCCACTCATCGCCGCGCCCATCGCACCGACCCGGGCCACACGCGTGTCCAACGTGCCCAGGCGCTGCTGCACGCTGTTGGCGAAGCCGTTGAAGTCGCTGCGGCTCACCATGTCCGCGGCACGCGTGTCGGTATAGGCTTGGCTGCGCCCAGCGTCTGTGCATCGCCGCGATCCGAATAGGTCTGCGCCGCCTGGATCGCCTGGGTGGTGGCCGTATCAAGCTGACCGCGGTTCACGGCATCGGTGGCACCCTGCCCCGCCGCCACGTTGGTGAGCCGCCGCGTCGCCGTGGCGCTGCCCACCGACACCGTATTGGCCTGATCGGCCACCGACCCGGCGCCGAGCGCGACGGCGTTGGCCGCGGTGACCTGCGCACCCTGCCCAGCGCTGTGCCCGACGGGCTCTGCACCGAACTGCTTTCACCCACGGCGACCGAACGGGTTGCCGCGGCCGCGATGGTCGCGTTGGCGCCTACCGCCGTGCTCTGGTCCGCGCCAACGATGGCACCACCGCCGATCGCCGTATCCGACGGACCGACGGCCTTCGATCCGCCGCCGATCGCGGTCGCCTTGTCGCCACCGCGCTGGCCGTTTGGCCCACCGCCACGCTTGTCGGTGTCGCCACCGAACTCCCGTTGCCCATCGCCACGCCCGACGACATGCCCGAAGCGCCGGGATGCATCGATCCCAACGCCGTATCCAGCGCGCCGATGGCGCCAGCGATCGTCGTGAAGTCCTGCCCCAGAGCACCGAGACGCGGAAGCCCCCCATGCGCCCCGTGGCGTCGACGACGGCACCACCACCGACGATAGCTGCCACGGCATTCAGCGACTGGTTGAGCTGCCCGCCGCTAGTAGCCTGCTGGTTTCCCACCACGGCATGCAGCTGCGCCATGTTCACGCATCCGTGTCCCGCGTGCCCGCGGCCACGTTCACGATCTGGCGCTCGTGGCCCGCACTGCCGACCGAGATCGTATTGTTGCGGTCGGCGATGGCGTTGGAGCCCAGCGCCACGGCGTCGTCGACGATACCTGCCGTGCCGACCGACTGCGTGCTGTCGCTACTCGCGCGCCCGCACCGATGGCGACGGATCGGTTGCCGTAGATATCGCTGTTGGGTCCGATGGCGATATCACTGGTGAACATCACGGGTGCCTCGTCGCCTTCCGGGATGTTCTGGTGCCAGACCATCACGTTGGAGCCGATGGCAACGCTGTAGTCCGCCTGCGCCCAGGCGGCGTTGCCCAGCGCGGCGGCGTAATTACCCGTGGTGTAGTTACCGGTGCCGACGGCCGTCGAATTTTTTCCATACGCGGTGTTGAAGTTGCCTATCGAGCTGGATCCTTCGCCATTGGCCTGGGTGCCCGACCCCAGCGCGGTGGCCCAGTCGGCCGTGGCCTGGGCCCGGTCGCCCGCGGCGAATGCGTCGTACCCCGTGGCGGTGGTGTAGTAGCCCATGGCGATCGAGCGGATCCCCGAAGCCGCCGACATGGCGCCGAGGGCGGTCGAGCCGTATTCGGTAGCCTGCGCGCCGCCGCCGAACGCGCTGGACAGCCGCGCGGTGGCCTGTGTGTTCTGCAATTGCATGCCCGCGAAATCTTCGCCCAGCTGGTCGACCAGCACATCGACCACGCCGCCGACGGCCACGGCGGAACGGTCGTTCGCGTACGACCCGGAGCCGACCGCGGTGTTGAAGATGCCGTTGGCCTGCGCCCCGGCGCCTAGCGCCGTGGAGGCGAGTCCATTCGCCTGAGTGGTCGTAGCCGTGCCGAAGACCGGCGCGCCGTCGGCCGTTTCGTTGCGGCCGCCCAGCGCCACCGAGGCTACCCCCGCTGCGCTGGCGTTACCGCCCACCGCCACCGTATTCGCGTTCGACGCCGAGGCGCCGTAACCGCCGGCAAAGGCTAGCTGCCCGACCGACGATGCCTGCGCACCCACGGCGACCGCCCCTTGCCCAAGGCCAATGACGAGGAGCCGATCGCGGACGCTTCACTTCCGGACGCGAACGCCGAACGTCCCAGCGCCACCGCACCGTCACCGTCGGTAACCGCTTGCGACGTATCGTCGGCGGCGGCACCCACGCTGAGGTAGGTGCCGGCGACATGCGTGGCCTGCTGGAGCTGGCCGACGTTCACCGCGTCGGTCGCTTCCGTGCCGGCGGCGACATTGACGAGCTGGCGCTCGGCACCCACATCGCCCACCGAGACGGTGTTGGCTCGCGAAGCGACCGAGGATGCGCCGATCGCCACGGCGTTGACCGCCGACACCTGCGCGCCCACGCCGACGGCAACCGAATTCATGACACCGGCGACCGCCGACGCCCCCAGCGCCAGCGCGCCCTGCCCGCGAGCGAGTGCGTTGCCGCCCAGTGCCGTGGCGTCCTGCCCGTTCGAGATCGCACTGCCACCGATGGCCGTGGCGCGGTCGCCATTGGCGAGCGAGCTGTTGCCATACGCGGATGTCTGCTCTCCCGTGGCCGTGGCGTTCTGCCCGCACACCGTGGCATCGGCATGGCCCGACCCCGAGGTGTTGGCCGCGCATGTCGTCTGTGCATTCGCGACGGCATGCTGCCCCATCGCCAGTGCCAGGGACAACGCCATCACGCGCATGCGCAACGTGTTGCCCGATGCACGGGTGTGATCGTCCTGACCGGCCGCGTTGCGGCCAGTATCGTTACCAGTACCTATCATGTGTCGCCCCCGCGAAGTTACCCCCTGAAGAAGGGCCAACGTTCACAGAACCGACATAGGAATGTCACGCACGGAAGCTCTCGCAACCTCACGGAAGGTCATGGGCAGGCGATGCACGCCCATGACCTTCCGGTGCCCATCGTTACCAGCCGATCCCCAGCTCCAGGTGCTCCGGGTCCGTCTCGATCAACGTGGAGCTCTGGTCGGACACATCGTCGTAGGCGAAGCCATAGGCCTTGCCGTCGATCGCGTGCGCATGCCAGAACCGCGAGTAGTAGTTGGCCGGTGCTGCCTGGTAGAACGACGCGGCATCCTTCCAGCGCGCGGTGTCCTCCATCACGTGGCGGTTGAACGCCGCGCAGATCTGCGCCTGCAACTGGCCCTCGACACCCCACGGGTCGGTCGAATGCGCCAGGGCACCCTTGCCTTCCAGTACGTCCTGCGTGGTCGGCTTGCCGACGGTGAACACCCTGCCCTCGGCTTCGTCCGGCTCATGCGTCTGCGCCCAGTTGGTGTGACGGAAGCTGAGTACTCCGTTTACCACCGATCCCTCGAACTGTTTCGCACCGATGCTCATCGTGAGGACATGGTTCTCGTAGTACGCCCACGTCTCGTCGATATAGCCGTCGAAGTAGTGCTGCTGCGGCTTGCCCACGTCGAACGCGGCCTTGCCGGGCGCCAGCAGGCGGATCGGATCGGCCTCGGTCAGCTGGAACTCGGCGGGTACTTCCTGGTTGTACGCGGCGAAAATCTGCGCGCGGGTCTGGGTAATGCCCGAACTCAGGTGGCGCGTCTTCTGTCCACCGTAGACATCCAGCGACAGCGGCAGCGAGAACTGATCCACCTGCGTCGTGTTGATGAAGATGGCGTCGTCGTTCCAGGTCAGTTCGTACCAGTCGTAGTACACCCCGATGTTCGGATCGGTCGGGTTCAGCGGGTTGGGCCCGGCAAAGCCGAGCGAACCGTCGGCCGCCTTGAGGATCTTGATGTACATCGGCTCACCGACCGAGACGAAGATACGCGCCGAGTCGAGCCTGGGCAGCTTGAGCAGCTTCGTCTGCGCCAGCGTGAAGAAGTAGTCGGGGTAGTTCTGGCCGTTCTTGCTCAGGTGACCGGCACCGTCGTTGTCCTCGACCCGCACCGGCACCACCGTGCCATCAGGCTTGACCCATGAGAACACCTGCGTCTTCGGGTCGCGGCCGATGATGGCCACGAACACCTTGTCGTCGGTCCATCGCCCGTGGGTCGTGTTGCGCAGCTGCGTGCCGATGAAGCCGGGGTATACGTCGTAGTTGAAACCCTGCGACGGATCGTCGGCCGGCGTCGTGACCGGTGGCTGCGGCTGCGGCTGGACGACGACCGGCGGCGGTGCCGCGTAGACCTCGAACTCCCACAGCGAGATGCCGTAGTCCGTGTTGCGCGCCGTGCTGTACACCCGCACGTAACGCGCCGTGACCGCGCTGAAGGTCACCCGCTCCACGCCGCCCTTGCCCGTGACGATCCCGGCGCTGGTCGATGTCCAGGTCTGGTCATCGTTCGACACCTGAACCTCGTACGACGTCGAGTGCGCACGCTCCCAGCGGAGGATCACGTGATCGAAGCGTTTGGCGGTGCCCAGATCGAGACGAATCCACGCCGGGTCGGTGAAGCTCGATCCCCACCGCGTGGTGAAGTCGCCATCCACCGCACCCGCGGGTGCCAGGTAGCCATCGTTCTCGTTGCCGCTGGAGGTCGCCTTCGCGCCCGCCGCCAGGTTGACGCCACCCTGTCCGTCGCCCGGCGTGCCAGGGCCGTCCGGGTTGTCCGGCGTCGTCGGCGGCTGGGGCGTGGTGCCGCCGGTGGTGCCGCCGTTTTGCCATGCCGGCGGATCGAACCCGTCCGTGGAACCCGCAACGGTGAGCGAGGCCAGCGTCGTCTCGGTGGCCAGCCCCTGCGCGCTGATCACCCGCGCCTTGTACGCCACGCCGTTGTCGGCCATCGACAAGGCCGGTGTCGCATACGTGCCATCGGCAGTGGACGCCACGAAGTCGTCCGTGGGCGTGCCGTCGGCCGCCGTGGTGCGGCGGTACCACTGGTAGGACAGCGGACCCACGCCCGTGGCGGTGACGACGAAGTGCGCCGAACGGCCCACCCCGGCCTTCTGGGCCACGGGGGCGGCCGTCACTACCGGTGCCGAGACGGTCGCACCGGTCACGCAAAGCGCGTGGGAGGGATTGTTCTCGGCCACCAGACGGTTCGGCGTGCCGTCCGACGCCACCTGCCAGGCGAAGGTCGGGTCGGTGCGATCGTTGGTCGAGGTCCAGATGGTCCACGCCGTGGGGAAGGCACCGCTGGAGAGGTTCGGGCCGGCGACGGCCAGTGCCTCGTCGAGCGTCGGCAACCGCGCCCCGGCCGCCCTGCAGTCCGCGATCGCGTTGGACTGCTTGTACTGCGCGCCCTGGTCGGCAAAACCGCGCTGGGCACGCTCCCACACCAGGCCGCTGAGCCGGTCGAGCACGTGGTTGGTGTCCTGCAGCGTGTAGCGGTCATTGTTGTCGACACTGCAGCACGTCGGCGAGTCGTACACCTCGAACTCGTAGAGCGAGTAACCGTAGGCGCTGGCTCGCTTGACGCCCTGCATGCGCACGTAGCGTGCCGACACGCGGGCGAACGTGTTGTCCTCCGTACCGCCAAGGCTGGTATCGACGACCAGGGCGTCCTTGAAGCCGGTGTCCTTGTCGTTGGAGTACTGCACGCGATACTGCGATGCGTGGGCCGCTTCCCATTTGAGCACCACGCGGTTGAAGGAGCGCACCGCGCCCAGGTCCACCGTCAACCATGCGGCGTCGTTGCCCTGTTCCGAGGCCCAGCGGCTTGTCTCGTTACCGTCGACGGCGCCGGCACTCGGCGTGCCCTGTACGTTTTCGACACCGCTGGCATAGGTGACCTTCTCGCGTGCCAGGTTCGCCCCGGCGGCGCCAGCGTCAGCGCCGCCGACTGACTGGTTACCGCCGCGGCGTCGCCGGTGATGTTGCTGACCACCACCGTGTACTGGCCCACGTCGGCCTGGCCGACGGAAGCGAGGGTGAGCGTGGCGGCATCGTCACCGACGGGCGAGCCGTCGTGCTTCCACGTGTAATGGAACGGCGCGGTGCCCGCCACGGCCACGGTGAACTGGGCCGGCTGTCCGGGGTTGGCGCGCACGTTGCCCGGCTGCGCCGTGATCACCGGCGGACGCGCCGCGTTGACGGTCAACGCAGCCGGGGCGCTCGGCACGCTGCCCAGCGGATTGGTCACCACGACGGCGTAATCCACGTTGCCGTCGGCTGTGGTGAGCACCGGCGTGTCATACGTCGATGCGGTAGCTCCCGGGATGGCGGCGCTGCCCTTCATCCACTGGTAGGTGACCTTCGGCGAGCCCACGGCGGCCACGCTGAAGTGCGCCTGCTGGCCCACATCCACCGACTGGGCCAGCGGCTGCTGGGTGATGCTGACCTGACGTGCCGGGAACACGCGCAGCGCGGCGGGCGTCGACTCACTGTCGCCTTGCGCGTTGTGGACGACGACGGTGTATGTCGAGGCGTCATCGGCCTGCGCGGTGGCCGGCGTGTCCAGGCTCGCGGCGTTCGCGGACGGAATCACCTGTCCGTTCTTCTTCCACGTGAAGGACAGGGGCGGGGCGCCGGTGGCGGTCACGGAGAAATGCCCGGCAAAGCCCACGGTCACCTGGTCCTCGACCGGGTTGGCGATGATCGAAGGCGGCCCCGACGCACCAGACGACGGCTGCGGCACGCCGACGATATCGAACGAGGTGGAACCCGCCGCCAGGCCGGCCGCGCTCGCGGTCACCGTGACGGTGCCGGTGGCGAACCGCGTGCGCAGCGCGATCTTCTGCAGGCCACCCTCGAACTTCAGCTCGTGATCGCCGGGCGCATGGTAGCCGTGCACCGGCTCCTGGCTGCCGTCGGCGTTGGTGGTGTGGCCGCCGGCCCAGTCCACCAGCTGCTGCGTACCGCCCTGGTAGGACACCAGCGACGCGCCAGCGGTGACGTCGAACGTGACGTTGACATCGGCACCTTCCGGCACCACCACCCCATCCTTGTCGACCACACGCGCCTCGATAAAAGCGGCATCCGACCCGTTGGCCGTGATGGCGAACGCGGTGCCATCGGGACGCACCACCTCAGGCACCACGCGCAGGGCGATGTGGTCGGCCTTGCCGGCAGTCGTCACGCTGTCCTGCACCGCTGCACCCTGGGCATCGGCGACAGGGTTGCCGAGCGCGTCGATGCACTGCGCGGTGGCCGTGCCGGATTGCCACGGGATGTTCCAGTGCACCTGCCCCGGAAGCTTCGTGGTGCCCTGGGCCTGCGCCGTGCCCAGGATATGGCCGGTCTGCGGATCGGTGCCGGTGTTCTCGACGTTGTAGCTCTGCTCGTCGATCGTGTCCCAGGGATTGGGCTTCTGGTCCGCGCCCTGCGGCACGCCGTTGACCAGCAGCCGCACCGCCGGACAGTTGGAGAACGCGTTGACCTGCACATCGCCCGAGCGGTTCCAGTGATGGGCGAGTTTGACCACCGGCCGGATGGCGTACGGCACCCACACCGACTGGTAGATGTAATAAAGCAGGCGCGGATAGCGGTTCTGGTCGACCATCGAGCTACCGATGGAGCGCACGTTGTGCACGAAGGCCTTGCGGCCGTTCGCGTCGAGGGTGAAATGCGTGGCGTCTTCCGTGCCTTCGGAAAACTCGATCGTCTCCCCCGCGTATCGGCGAAGTACCACTGCGCCATGCCGAACGTACCGGCCTTGCGTGCCTGCGAATACGGCACGAGGTAATTGAGCGCGAAGGCCAGTTCGTAGTCGAAGGCATGGCGCTGCGAGCCATAGCCCCAGTACTCGGCACCCCACGCGGGCTTGTTCGGGAACTGCGTCGAGTGCAGGTAGGTCTCGCAGCCGGCCTTGGAGCAGCTCAGGATGTCGCCGTTGTTGGCGTCAGGCGAGCGGTCCGCCGCGACGCGCGGTGCGATGGCATCCCACGTACGCGCCAGCGTGCGCAGCTCCTGCGCGAACGGCGTATACATCTTGCCGTTGTTCGACTCCCAGGCCAGGATCGACGGATGGCTGCGGTCGCGGATGACGATGTCGCGGTGCAGCTCGCGTTTGAGTGTCCACATGTTCGCGCACTGCGTGTTGCCGGTCGCGCAAGGATCGGAAAAACCGTTCTCGCCATCGCCGCTGGGCTGGACGATGAACACGCCAAGCGCGTCGGCCGCCTCGACAAACTCGGGGCTGGACGGTGAGTGGCCGGGTCGCCACAGGTTGCCGCCCGCCGCGGCCAGCTGCTGCAGGTCACGCCATTGCTGCTCTTCGGGCACGGACGATCCCAGGGCCGGATAGTCGTAGCGGCCCGAGGCGCCCCAGGTGTACTGCTTCTTGCCGTTGACGTACGGGAATCCTTGTCCCAGGTGATGACGCGGATACCCAGCGAGCTTTGCTTCGAGTCCACCACGGCGCCGTCGATGCTCACCGTATGCACCACCTTGTAGAGGTACGGCCGGCCATCGGGCGAGTTATTCGGGAACCACAGCGTCGGGTTGGCGATCATCAACGTCTCGTCGAACACCGGCGTGGCATCGCCTGGCACCGCGTGCGCCGCCAGCGTCTTGTCCTGCTGCTGGCTGACGATCACGTTACCGTTCGCATCCACGATCTGCGTCGTGAGCGTCACCGTGGCCGGCGTGTCGCGGTCGTTGACCACATTGGTCTGCACGCGTATCAGCGCGGTCTTGTGATCGGCACTGAGCGACTGCGTGCCGACGTAGGTGCCCCAGGTGTTCTGCCCTGCGTAGACGTTTTCCGGGATATGCACGAGGTTGGTGACGTGCAGCCGGACCGGCCGGAACAGGCCCGCCTCCGACTGGCCGAAGCGAAATGCCCCGGAAAATCCCGGATCCTGGAAGAAACCACCGCCGCCGCGGCTCACCTTCACCGCGATGACGTCGGTGCCGTCGTACCGGAGCAGCCCCGTGAGGTCGACGATGTGCGGCACGAAGCCGACGACGTGCGTCGCGTTGGCGTCGATCTGCCCCGCCTGGTTGAGCACGCCGGTGCCCGGAACGAACTGCCCGTTGACGTAGACGCGGTCGCCCGTGTGCGCGCCCTCGAACTCGACCATGACCTTGCGTCCGCGGTAGGACGCGCTGTCCTTCAACGTCGTGCGGTACCAGCTGGTCTCGCCGTCCAGGCTGCCCTGGCCGCCGCCGGATTCCTGGTTGATGAAGGTGGTGAAGTCGTTAGCGGCATGGGGAAGGCCTACGGTCTCCCATGCCGTATCGTCGAAGGTGGGTGCGGCACCGGCATCGCCCCCGGGACCGCGGCATGGCCGCTCTGGTTCGCGTATTGCTTGATGTATTTCCAGGGCTGCGCGCCGAGGTTCAGGTCGAGCCGGTCGGAGGGCACCACCGTGGCCGCGTTGGCCGTGGTTATAAAGCAGAGCGCGGTGAAGAGCGCGGCCAGCCGTCGATGCCGCGCACGCGTGCGCGCCGCTACGGTATGAGTCGTCATGCCTGGGATCCCCTGTGGTCGACCCCAGCGGATCATGGCGACGGCCGTGACCTTGCGCGTGTTGTCTGACAAATATGATGGCACCATTGAAACGGGGTGCTCAATACGGCACAGGGGTCCCCAACGCGTTATTTCGACCGACATTCTTCATCCGCGAACTGCGTCACACATGGATCGCCGCGGCAACCATGTCAGGCTTCGTCGAAAGGCCGTCTTCCTAGCGATTCGACGATGTGATCGACAAAGCAGGTGATGCGCGCCGAAAGGGAGGTGTTCCGGTAGTACACGGCGTTGACCGGTTGCCGCACATCCAGCGACGCGCGACCGAACAAGGGCACGAGCCGGCCTGCCATGCGATCGTCGCGGGTCATGAAGTCCGACAGGCAGACGATGCCTACGCCGGCGAGCGCCAGCTGGCGCAGGTCTCGCCGCTGGACGAGGCGACGGTCGGCGTGATGTGCACGACGGCACCGCCCGTGTCACGAAGCGGCCAGTCGTTGAGCGACTCGGGTTGGTTGAAGCCCAGCAGCACGTGCCCGTCGAGCTGGGCCGGCCGGGTCGGCACGCCATGGCGTGCCAGGTAGGCCGGACTGGCCAGCACGCGAAGACGACTATGGCCGATGGGTCGGGCGTGCAGGCTCGAGTCCTTGAGCGGGCCGATGCGGAAGGCGACGTCGGTGCGCTTTTCCAGCAGGTCCGTGATGCCCTCGTTGGAATGCAGCTCCAGGTCGACGTCCGGGTAGCGCTCGCGAAAGGCCGGTACCAGGGGCACGATGACGTGGAGCATGAAGGGCGTGGCGGCATCCACGCGCAGACGTCCGGACGGCCGCAGGCGACGTGCCGACATCTGCTCCTCGGCCATGTCCACCGATGCGAGGATCGCGCGTGCGCTCTGCAGGAACGCCGCCCCTTCCTCGGTCAGTTCCAGGCGCCTGGTGGTGCGCCGGAGCAAGTGGTCTCGAGCTTGCCCTCCAGGCGTGCCAGCGTGCGGCTTGTCGCCGAGACGACCTGCCCGAGCCGTTCCGCGGCGGCCGTCATCGAACCGGCATCGACCACGGCCACGAAGACGGCGAGTTCGTCGAGGGTCGTCTTCATATTTCACCTTGAAGGAAAAGTCATTCCCTTATAACCCGCTTATTCCGCAAGAGTAAACGGCCCACACTCGCTTTCTTTCCACCTAACGAGGAGCGCGCCGTGGCGCCCGTTTCCCCTGTCGATCCGCTCTTTGCACCCCATGCGCTGGGCGATCTGTCCCTGCCCAACCGCATCGTCATGCCGCCGATGACCCGCTCGCGTGCGAGCCAGCCCGGCGACGTACCCGGCCCGCTCATGGCCGAGTACTACGCCCAGCGTGCCAGCGCGGGGCTGATCGTCAGCGAGGGCACCTGGGTCTCGCCGCTGGGCAAGGGCTACGCATGGACGCCGGGTATCCACACCCCCGCCCAGGTGGACGGCTGGCGTCGCGTGACCGATGCGGTGCACGACGCCGGCGGGCGCATCTTCGCCCAGTTGTGGCATGTCGGGCGGCTGAGTCACACCCGGCTCCTCGACGGGCAGGCCCCCGTGTCGTCGACCGCCCGCGCAGCCGACGGCGTGAACGTGTTCGTCGCCGCCGACGACGGCACGCCGGGCTTCGTGCAGGCCTCGGTACCGCGGGCGCTGGCGACGGACGAGATCGCCGGCGTCGTCGACGCGTTTCGCGTTGCCGCCCGCCATGCCGTGGACGCCGGTTTCGACGGGGTGGAACTGCATGCGGCCAACGGCTACCTCGTCAACCAGTTCATCGACTCGGGCGCCAACGACCGGACCGACCGCTACGGCGGTTCGCTGGATAACCGCCTGCGCTTCCTGCGCGAGGTGACCGAGGCCATGATCGAAGGCGTGGGCCACGCAGGCCGCGTCGGCGTACGCCTGGCGCCGCTGACCACGTTGAACGGCTGCGTCGACGACGATCCGCAAACGACCTACCTGGCGGCGGCACGCGTGCTCGATGCGCTCGGCGTGGCGTACATCCACATTGCGGAGGCGGACTGGGACGATGCCCCGTCATGCCGATGGCTTTCAAACTGCAGCTGCGCGACGTTCTCCGGCACATTGATCTACGCGGGCATGTACACGCCCGAACGGGCACGTATCGCGCGCCGAAGGCTGGGCCGACCTCATCGCCTTCGGCCGGCCGTTCGTCGCCAATCCCGACCTGCCGGCACGCCTCCGTAGCGGTGCGCCGTTGGCCCGCCATGACCCGGCGACACTGTTCGGCGGCGGCGCGCAGGGCTGACCGACTACCCTGCCCTGGATGCCGCGAGCTGATCTCTGGAAAGAAGGCCGTGAACGCCACGACGCCAACCCGCGCCTTGGTCCTCGTGGCGTCCGCGTGGTCCAATGCGGCAACGCCGGCGTGCTCCGCCATCACGACCAAGGATCTTCCATGCGCAAGCTCACCCTGCTCCTCGGCCTGGCCCTCGCCGCACCCGTGCCTTAGCGACGGAGGACGTTTCCGTCGGCCCGCAGTACGACACCACCCATGTCTATGTGGCCCCGGCGGATGTCGATGCCTTCGTGCAAAGTTTCGCGGCCACCTTCGGCGGCACGTCGACCAAGCAAGGCATCGCCACCGTGACCCCGACGCCGTCGAGCACCTCGACCCAACTGGTGCAGACACCGGTCGGCGCGATTTCCGTGTTCGGCTTCCGCACGCCGGTGCCCTACCCGTTCGGGCAGGAACGCACGGGGTACCTGGTTACCGATGTCGACAAGGCGGTGGTGGCGGCCAATGCCCACGCGCGGCCACCCTCGTCGCGCCCTTCGACGATCCGATCGGCCGCGACGCGGTGGTTACCTGGCCCGGTGGCGTCAACATGCAGCTGTACTGGCACACGACCAAACCGAACTACCCGGCGCTGGCGCATGTTCCGGAGAATCGTATCTACCTGCCACCGCAGAGTGCGGATGCCTTCATCAAGGCGTTCGTGGCGTTTTCCCACGGCAAGGTCGACGTCGATGAAACGGCACCGGGGAGCGAGGTCGGGCAGAAGGACGGCACGTACCGTCGTGTGCGGTTGTCGTCGCGGTTTGGCAAGGCTGCCGCGCTGGTTACCACCGGGCAACTCGCCTGGCCGTATGGGACGGAGATGACGGGGTATGAGGTCGGCGACCTGGATGCCACGCTGCAGCGGGCGCGGGACTCAGGGGCCAAGGTTTGGTCGATGCGCACGCGGAAGGCAAGCGCCGTGCGGCGATGATCCAGTTTCCCGGTGGGTATGTGGCTGAGGTGCATACCGCGGGATAGTGATCGGCGCAGGGCAGGTGGCGAATGGGCCAGTGCCCGCGTGAAGCGTCGTCACACTTCGGCGTGCATCCGCGCTTCCATTCCCCGCGTATCACTAACGACCCAATGATGGGCCCACGGAGCAATTGCCATGAAGACGAATCGCATGAAGACCGCATCGATCGCTGCACTGACCCTGGCGCTTGGCCTGGCCGTTTCGGCGCCCGGCTTCGCCCAGAACGCCATGAGCAAAGAGCAGACCGTCATGGTAGGCGGCGCGGCGATGTACCCGAGCAAGACGATCGTGCAGAACGCGGTGAACTCCAAGGATCACACCACGCTGGTGGCTGCTTTGAAAGCCGCCGGTCTGGTCGACACGCTGTCCGGCCCAGGTCCGTTCACGGTGTTCGCACCGACCAACGAAGCGTTCGACGCGCTGCCGAAGGGCACCGTCGACACCCTGGTCAAGCCGGAAAACAAGGCCCGCTGACCAAGATCCTTACCTACCATGTCGTGTCCGGGCGTTATACCGCCAAGGACCTGATGGGGCGCTGGTGGCGAAGGGCGGCGGGAAGGCCTCGCTCACTCCGTCGAGGGCGAGCCACTGACGGTGATGCAGGCGGGTAATGCGCTTACGGTGACCGATGCGAAGGGTGGCGTGGCGCATGTCACATCGGCGATGTGATGCAGTCCAACGGCGTGATCCACGTGGTGGATAAGGCTGATGCCGTAACGGCGGGAAGACGCGTCAGCGTCGTACTGAACGTTTTTCATCGGGGCGGCGGCTAGCCGCCCCGTTTTATTCCGGGTGATGAGCCGATCGGCCAGCGATCAGTCACCCGTCTTCGACCTGTCGAACAACAAGGCCTCAAACAGTGCAACCATGCGGACATGCCGACATGGGCTGCATCGCACCAGTCGCGAATCTGCAAGGCGTCCAGTCGGATCGCACCAGTCTCCACCGCCGAGACGAAGGATTGATTGCGCCCGAGCAGGCTGCCGAATTCCTGCTGCGACAAGCCGGTCGCCAGGCGAATTTGCCGAAAACTCGCACTCAGTGCCTTGTTTTCGGGGCGGTATAGCGATTTCTGTGCCCTCCGGGCGGGGGCAGCGTTGTTTGTAGGTGCTTCACGCCCATCAGGCTGTTCTTCCGCCTGTCAGCTCTTACGATTGGCGCGCTGCAGCGATTGGCCACAGCATTGCAAGATACGGATAAGTTCGTCAGCCTCCGCTCGGGTCATGCGACGGCCTCGACCGTCACCCGAATCGGCCGTGAGGCAGGCAGAACCATCGCGACCATTCGCCCGCGAGCGGCGAGCGTTGCGCTCACCAGGGTCCCGACACCTAGACGCTCGACTTCCGGCGTCTCTACCAGTGCAAAGGCATGTGCATAGCGGAGGACAGCAACCCCAAGGTTCCGGTCACTCCAGCTCACTTCCAGCACAGTAGGGTTCGGCCTGGCAAGAATCGATACGGCTCCATGCACTCGTCCCCCTCGTTTCTTCCATGGCCGTTTCGCAACGATTCTTTACTCGCCCCTCGGCGATATTCAATCTTTCAATTTTTACCGGTGCTGACGCCAGGGAGCCTGCGCAACGGGGACCGGCCGCACCACAGGCAGGGGATGGGCTCGACGGAACCTGATCAGCTATCGAGTCTTCCCATACATACTTTCAAGGTGAGGCCGGGACGTAGCCTTGGCGGTAGAACCGATATTGACTATTCGTCTCTTTCTTGCCGTCTATGGGGCCCGGACATGGTCGCCGTCCAGCCATCCACGAGGACGGCTGGCAGCCCACTCAATTTCGCGAGCCTGGGCGTCCGATAGACCACCCCCAGCCAAGGCGTTGATGATGGCTTCTCGCGGCAGCTCAAGAATCCTGGCTTCTGGAAGAGCAGCTGAAGATCTCGATCGCCCAGCTCATTGAGAATGGACATGAAGTTACGAAGGCGGTTGGTTTGAATCCGATCTTGCCACTCGTCAAGATCACGCGCCGGGGTGTGGCACTCACTACCCTTTGCGTCCTGGCCCCGTTGAAGGCCCACGGCTTCAAGCCCACCCGACATGAATCGCAGGAAATCAGGCCAATTGCGCGTGCCGTGATGTGACTTCGCTTGTTGAACGATCGTTCTGCCGAGCTGCGTAGGTATCCACACCCATAGCCATAGCCGGCAACCAGGCCCTTTCTCGATAAGCTTTCGAAGACCTTATCAGCGACACCGATATCCGACGACTCGCCGAACCCACACAGCGAAGCCAGCACATGCGCTTCCTGCCCAGGTAACGATTCGAAGTCGAGCGGATACATACGTGATCGCTTCATGGAAAGGTGCTCACGTGGAAGCGTCTCGACGGACTGCTCTTAAATGGGCAATCCAAAGCATCCTTTCAGCTGCTTCTACGTGGCCGGAGCATAGCCAAACTACCGCCGGTGCTATACCTCACGCAAGGCGTGAGGTAGCGAAATATTGCGAAATCATGCGTTGACGCTCGTGCACGGCCAGCAACGTTTGCAAGCACACGATCCATCTGAGTCACGCGTCGCACAATGCGTGAAACGCGGTTGTACACGTCATGGCGACCGTGTAGCTTCCCGCCGAACACCATTTTTAAGCGTGCAACACGCCAACGGAGATGAATATGACTCTACCCAAACTGGCGGGTACGCTGGTGGCGATAGCCGCTGCCATGTTTTTCCATCGCACCCGTCCGGGCCCAGAGCGTCACCATCGAACCGAGCCAGACCTACCAGACCATCGACGGGTTCGGCGGCATGAACGGGGCGGGATGGATATCGGACCTCAGTCCGGCGCAGGTCGACCTGGCTTACGGCAGCGGTGCTGGCCAGATTGGACTGTCGATCATGCGTATGCGCATCGCGCCATCCAACGCGACTGGAAACAGCAGGTGCCGTCCGCGGTGCGCGCTCACGCGCTTGGCGCAAAGCTGCTGGCAACGCCCGGTCCCCACCGGCTTATATGAAGTCGAACAACAGTCTCGGGAACGGGGGCAAGCTGCTGAAGCAGTACTACGCGGCTTATACCAAGCACTTGTGGTTTTTCGAACTACATGTCCACCCAGGGAGCACCGCTTTACGCCATCTCCTGCAGACGAGCCGGACTGGCATCCCGATTATGAATCACCGACTGGAACGGCGATGACTTCGTCAACTTCCTCAACGATCAGGGTTCCAACTTCAGCAAACTGAAGCTGGTGGCTGGTGAATCGTTGGGTTTCAACACCACGATCACCGACCCGCTGCTCAACAGCGCGACGGCGGGTCGCTATGTTTCCATCATTGGCGGGCATTTGTATGGCACGCATCCGAAAGAGTATCCGCTTGCGCGAAGCAAGGGAAAACAACTCTGGATGACCGAGCATTACGTCGACAATATCGACGGTAACGCCTGGCCGGACGCGCTGGATGTAGCCACCGAGTTACACGAAAGCATGCTGTCCAATACAGCGGTTATATCTGGTGGTACATACGGAGAAGCTACGGTTTAATCGGTGAGAATGGCGTGGTCAGCAAGCGCGGCTATGTGATGGCCCAGTACGCTCGCTTCGTTCGTCCTGGTGCTATGCGCATCGGTGCAACCGCTCAACCCTATCCCGACATCGTTACCAGCGCTTACAAGTCGACGGATGGGAAGATCGTGTTGATCGCGGTGAATACGGGAACGCATCAACGCCAGTTGAAGGTCGACGTTAAAGACGACAGGAATGGTGATTTCGTCGTCAAGTATTCGACGTCGTCGAGCGTCAACGTGGGATATGGTGGCAAGTACATTCTAAGTGGCGGGCAGGCTTCGTTTTATGTCGAACCGCAGAGTGTTACGACGTTTGTGCAGGAGTGATACGCCAAGGACGGGCGATCTTGCCGCGGTCCAGAAGCTACCCTGTCTGCCACGGTAGGTTTCGTTTTCGCCATGTGCCGCATACCCATCCTTCGTCGGCGTGGACACAACAATGACCAAGCCGTCGAGTGAGGCGTAGCGGCCATTCAGACCAAGGGCCCAAGCGTCGTCGGCCCAGTGTGTACAGGTTCGATTTTCTCTAACGAACCTCGGGCACACGGTTGCTTCTTTCTGCACCACGACGTAGCAGTTTTGAGACAACTGACCAGACTATGAGCGCCGCAAGCATCGAGTTGATGACGAGTAGGACAAAGAATCCGCCGGGGACATGCCGTATCAAGTCATTTGGCTCGTGCACAAGCCATTTCGCCAGGTGAGACGCAATTCCCAGAGGAAGTCCAAGAATTTCGCCGAACGCACTTTTCCAGGCGACGGGGCAGTTAGGGCGTATCTCGCAAGCTAGATGGCTCACTACCACGGCGAAAGTCAGCAAATAGTGGGCCAGCGCGATGACGGCGATAGTAAGAAAAGATTTCCGACCAGACCTCATGGAGAACCAAACGGGCTCGTGCAGGGTATGTTTACTGGCCCCGCTCCAATACGCTCAAGTGTGACCCGTATTGTGTCAGCAGGCATGGCTGGCTGAGGCGAGCACGGCTGCTCGCTAAGGGCCTGAATAAGCGCGGGAACAGTCGAAACGGCGCGGTGGCCAACGAAGCCAAGTGAAGCAGCAGCTTCACGACGGATAATGTCGTCCTCATGGCGCATGAGTCCAGCCAGCATGGCTATGTCCGCATTGGTGACCTTTGCCGGATTTCGCTTCACCCACTGTGTCATCTGTATAGCCATTCTTGCCCTCCGGTCTAGTTGGGTTGTCTCCAAATGGCAACGGTAGTACTGCCAACGTGGGAGCCGCTGTCCAACCCTCTGCATGGCCGTGAGGGACGGTCTGTGCTGTGGCTCGACAGGCTGTGAATCCCTCTGCAAAGCAGCGAAACACGGAAACGCCAGTACTCGAAACATTAATCGTACCACTCGATGTTCACAGGCCTGCGGTTGCCAACATGTCAATGACCGGTTGTCGCCCTCCTATAAAAGTGGTCCAAACATAACTGGAATTCCCCGGGCAAACCAACCCCCGAGGAGAGAACGAAGCGCAAAAGCAAATTCACCAAGATCCAGATCTTCGCGACGTTGTGTCGACCCCTTCATCGTGCATACCAAGCGACTTTAATGGGCATCGACAAACCACTTATGTGCAGACCTCATCTACTTGATAGCACTATAGCGAAGGTCTCCGACGGATCCCAAGCAACTCTAGAAGATAGTTGACGTTCCTGCGTGCCAATCCAAGCTAAGTAGCTAAGTAGCTCTCTTCACCCGACGACTCAAGAAGAAATAAGTACTCAAGGCCGCAATTTGAAAAGCTGCGAAGAGAAAGTCATAGACATAGTCGTCGCGAGAGTAGCTCACGCCGTTGATCCGTTCGACGAGATACCCAGCAAAGTATAGTCCAGCGATGCCTAATATGTAGGCCAGCCTTCCAATCGGCCGAGCTTTAAGAAGCAAGACTCCTGCGCCAAAGAAAATACATACTGCAGCAGTGAATACTGGTCCGCTACCATGGGTCCACCACTCTTCTAAACCAACCTTCTTTTGGCCGACAACGGCCCCACCCGGAACGATCGTCGCGGCTACTAAAAGCACTGACACCAACGAAAGTAATGTCAATATCTTCAAGGGCCACGGCATTCTGCTTAAACTGGCGATGAGCTGAGTCATGTCTAGTGTCCTACAACCTCAATACCGGTCGACCATCCAATCCCGAAAGCTTTTGCCGAGGCTCGATTAAAGGTTAGCGAGTCAGCCGGGCCATCTTCTTGGTATCCGCTACCTGAACTGTCCAGAGCCAAACCGACCGAGTTTTGTATCGGATTCCAAGATACTGGGCCAAAGCTGATCCCGCCCTGATTGAATATTCCTATTGTTGAACCATTAGTACAGTCCTTGCCGTCTGCACCGGGTCGCTTACCGGCAGAATCGAGCGACCCTCCAATTGATACACCCACACCAAGACGGCCGCCGTAGAACCATTCCCCAGATGTAGGATCACGTCCAAATTGGACACCTCCGCCAAACCCAAGGTAAGCCTCGAAGAGAAAGACCAAAGTCCCAATGGGTCAATCCGGACCAACGGACTATTGCTCACATAGGCGTAGGCACTAGGGCCGCCCGCAAGTCCGATGGGGTCACTTTGCATATACCGTCCGGTTGCTGCATCAAAATACGGTTGATATTGTATTAGTTCAGGCCCGCCTCACCATCGCGCGTACTGGCCTGGCAGGCGCAGGTTGAGCATGTAGCCGGTGGTCGACGTTACACGGTTCTCACCGAACGGATTGAGCGCATACGGCCAGGTCCAGACGACAGCGCCGGCCGCCGACGTCACAGCGCGCGGCGAACCCAAACCATCGGCCGTTATGAAACCCAGCGTGGAGCCATCGGCGACGGCAAGCGGCAAGCCATCTACCGCGATGTAATCGCGCCGGGTCGACCTGAAGCCTCGGACACCAGTTGACTGCCGTTGTCATAGACAAACCGCGTCATGGTAGACCCCACCGTCTTGGCGACCCGCTCGTCGAGGGCGTTGTAGACATAGGTGCCTGCGGTCGCGCCGGCCACCTGGACGCTCGTCATCCGGCCCCGGCCGTTGTAGACGTAGGTGGTCGTTGTGCCTGCGGACACATTCCCTGTCGTGCTGCCGTTGGCATCATAGGTGCGCGTTGCCGTGCCCATGTTGGTGAGCCAGTGGGTGCCGGCCTTGTACTTGTAAGCCCCAGTATACGACCCCGGCGCCGCCTTGCTCAAACGGTCACCCGTCTGGTTGTAGGTGCCGCCTCGATGACTTTGCCAGACCGTCCTTGACCGTGGTCAGGCGGTTGAGCGCGTCGTAAACGTAGCTTGCGGTCCCTCCACCCGATTCCGAGACCCGGTGACATTGCCGACGGCGTCCAGCACGAAATGCAGTTCTAGGGCCGGGGCGACAAGATCTGTCACCCGATAGTTGGCGTCATAAGTCCGGACCACCGATTGGTTGTTGCCAAGAACGTACTGCTGCACTGGCCCGAAGGGCAAACCACTTGATGCTGGAGGCGACCGTCAGTGCGGACCCGCCGGGCTTCGGCGTATAGGTCACGCCGGTGACCTGCCCCATGCTGTCCGTCCATAGGCCACGACGGCACCACCGGGACGGGTCTCGTTCTGAATGCGGTCAGCCTTCGTGTAGACGTAGTGGATGGCGTCCGTCACTGTCCCCTGCGTCTGACGCTTGTCGGTCACGTTGGCCCGGCCGTCATAGCAGTAAGACGTTGTCACACCCGTTTCGACCATGCGCGTCACACGTCCGATAGGTGCGGAGGCAGAGCATCCCGTGACCGAATTGGCCTCGTCGTAGTGGTAGGCGACATTCAAGGACGCGTCCGCAAACGAGGCCGACGTCACACGCCCGAGCGCGTCATGGGTGTAGGTGGTCATCACGCCCTTCGCATCCGTCTTCGTCAGCCGGTTGCCCGCCGCATCGACCGTAAACGCAGTCGCGCCGGTGTCGGGACTGTTGACGCCGAGCAGGTCGCCGAAGCCATTACGGTCGTAGAGGGTGTTGAAGGCCGCTGGATCACTGATACCGATCACATTGTCAAGGGCATCGAAAGCGGTTGCCAGCTGCGCATTGGCCGTAGAAGCGGACGTACCGTTGAAATCACCGACGGAACTGACCAGGCGATTGAGACCGTCATAGCTGTTGCGGGTAGCCGTGCCGCGTGCATCCCTGGCGCCCACGAAGTTGCCATCGGCGTCGTAACTGCCCGTCGCCGTCGCATCGAAGACCACCTGACCCAGGCCATCCGTCACCGATACCAGCTGGCCTAGCGCGTTGTAGGCCCGCGACATGGACGGCGGAGCGTGTTCGACGAATCGAAGGTCTCCTCCTTGATGGGGTTGCCCGCTGCATCGAGTGTGTAACGGATGAAACTGCGGTCCGCCCGCGATACGTTCGTCAGGCGGTTGGCGAGGTCATACTGGAGGGTCAGCGTGACGCCATCGGGATCGGTGACCTGCTGGAGCAGCCGGCGATAACCATAGGTCAAGGTCGTCGTTGCATCGGCCGATGACGAAGTGCCATCCGCATTGGCCCGCACGATTCTCGATGCCAGCTGTCCACCCGCGTTGTAGGCAAGGTCCGTGATGACCCCATTGGCATCCTTGATGCGGGTTGGCCTCCCACCGCCGTTGTAGGTCACATACGTCGTGACGTGGCCTGCCTCATCCGTGATGGTCGAGACATCTCCCATCTTGTGACATGGACCACCGTAGACGGTGCAGCCGCTCTCGTCGGTGGTCATGTAATAGGCGAAGCGGCGCACATCGGTGATGTCCGTTCGTGGCCCGTCGATGGTCAATGCAAGGCCGACCAGCGGACAGGTGGTCGTATTCACCGCATCGCACCACGTGTGCAGTATCTGGCGAATGCCTTTCGGGGCATGGGCCTGGCTGCCGCAGGTGTAGTTCGCGGTCACGGACGGGTCAATCACGCATTCGGCGGTGACCTGGCCACGGGCGTTGTAGGCCCATGTGCTCTTGACGACCACATTGCCCTTGGCATTGGAGACGGCACGCGTCAGCGGCAGTCGCAACGTCGTGTCCCAGGTCGTGCTGGTGTTGCGCTGGGCATCCGTGCCGACGGCCTCACTGGTGTGGACCAGCAGCCCGTTGGCGTCATAGGTCATCTGGGTCGTGTTGCCCCGGAAATCGGTCATCGACGCCGGGAATCCAAGGCTGTCGTAGGTGCGCGACTTCCAACGCTGGCCGCAGTCCGGCCCACAGGGCGTATCGAGGTCAGTGACGCGACCGACGCCCGCGACCGTCGACACGCCAAGTGTCACCGTATTGCCCAGCGGGTAGGTGATGGTCGGTGCAGCGCCATCGTGGTAGGTAACTTTCGTCGCGCCGACGTTGCCCGCAAATGACGAGCTCGTCGCGCGGGCCTGGCTGTCGTAGGTCACACTTTCGTAATTGCCGATAACGTCATAGATGCTGGTGAGAAGGTTAACAGGTGCACCATCGCCGACGCTCCCCTTCTCGTTGTAACTGTAATACTTGATATTCTGGCTACCATAGGCAGCGTACATGCGTGCATACGAATCGTTGTAGTCGAAGCTTGCCGTCGTCCCGTCCGGGAATTTCAGAGAGCGCAGGCGATAGTGGGAATCGTAGGCAAAGGTGATCGTCCTTCCCTTCGAGTCTGTGACCGAGGTCAGCAGCACGCGGAGACGGTAGGAGTCGAAGAGGTCGTGTAGGCCACGCGCGATGCCCTGCCCGTCCTGGCCCGTTACCGACAAGAGTGTGCCCCGAGTGTCGTAGATCTCGGTCTGACGCACGCCACCCACAAAGAAACTGTAACCGGTCACATTGCCGGCAGCGTCCTTGACCACGGCAAGCGGTCGCCCGGCGTCGTGCCGATCCAACCGTCACCGCTTGGCCGGAAGGTCTCCTGCTTGCCGTCCGGGCGCAGCGCGGTCACAGATGTGGCCGGGGACCCGTTGATGACGAGCGAGCGAGCGGTCGAACGAGTGACGCCAGTGGAAGCCCATGTGAGCGGGCACCATGGTGGCTGCTGTTGTAGAAACGGCGGAACGTCAGGTAGTCGCCGCCATCGAAGTCGTCTTCTTGCAGGAAGAAATTACCCGTCGACGCATCGATCGGATCACCCACGTGTGCAGCGCCGAGCTTTTCGGCGCAGGACGAGCCATCCGCATTGCCGGACGCACCGCCGCCGCTTCCCGGCCCGTTTTTCATGCTGCCCATGCCGCCATCGCAGGGAGCGCCACTGCCTAGTCCAGCTGCCGCCTGGCCGCCATAGTGGCTGATGGTCATGCTTCCGCCCTGGCAGGTCGGTGAGGTCCATGGGCCGGCGAAGGTGGAACCGTCTGCCGAGAGCGTCATGGTGAGGGTGATAAGGCAGGGCGAACTGCTCGGATCGCCCTGCTCAAGGATACCCTGGTCGGCAATCGTCATGGTGTTGCCGGACACGGTGCCGGAGACCGAGGTCTTGAACCACTTCTGGCCACTTCCGCCGGGAATGGTCAAGCGCGTACCGGCAACGTTCCCACCGGCGTCCTGGGTGAGGTTGACTTCCTCCGTCCATGCGTCCGCCACGGAATCGTACGGGGACTTCAGGCTACCGTACCAGACGCCGGTGACGTCGGCCGCAGGATCTGCTACCTGCTGCGCAACGTCTGGCTTGGCAGACGCTGCGGCAACACTACTGGCTCGGCCGTTCCGCCCCATCTGCGCTATTGCGCTCTGCACGGCGCCATCGCGACGCCGACCACCACAACCAAGGCAATAGCTTTAGCGAAAAGCCTGGTCCTAAACTCATGCCGATTCAGCATGGCCGCATCCTTACGCTCGAAAGGTGCGCGAAGGGTACAGGCTTTGACATAGCAAATGTTCGGCGGCGAAGTCGTAGGATTTTTCCTGCAATGTGTCCGGTTTGAGTATGTAAGTACTAAAAATTACTCGTGCATCAAGCATGTTTCTCCGCCAGCACAGGTACTTTGCCTTGAGCAGGCATGTGCCCCTTACACGCTCAGCCGAAGCACCTAACCGACGCATAGCCGCGCACGCGTCATAAAATTTGTGACGGTTATCACGTTTACCGGCCTCGCGCTTGTAGCGTGCGCAAGCCAAGCATCTTGTACAGGACAAAGAGTTGGGACGACTGGGTTGCCTTGGTGTTTTTCGTTGTCAGCGCTGTCTTGCTGATTGGGATGGTGGTTGGTGGCATCGCGGCACCGTGGGCATGATGTCTGGCTCAGTCGCCGGCAGCTTGATCTGCCCAGCCCAGCCAGTGAATATGGCTCGCTTGTCCACCGCAGAAGACCATCCAGCCATGTCAAGCGAAGCAACCTTGGGGGCGGCGCTCCAGACGCTTGCTCTTGGCCGTCGAGCCGATGCCCGCGTATTGCTAGAGCGCGCACACGGGTTGCACATGGCCAGCGCCCTGCTGAATCTCCTGGCTTCGGACGCGCCAACGGGTGCGTACGACCACGCCAAGGCGTTTGAAGCATTCATCCGAAGCGGCGGCAACGTTGCGCTATACAACGCGGTGAGTAGTTTCCTCGCCAGGTCCTACGACCGCCATGTACCCGTCTCGCTGCTGGATATCGGGGTCGGGACGGGCTGGCACTCATTCCTGCCCTCGCACAGACGCGCAACGCTCCGAACGTCATTGATGTCGTAGAGCCCAATGCCGAGCTGCTTCGCAGTCTCTCCAAGCGCCTGGCGTTGCGCACGGCGCATGCGCTGGGCCTTGAAGTATTCGCGGAAGACCTGGCAGACCATCACCGGTGGGACATGGCGCAGTCCTCGTTTGCCCTGCAGTCGATGTCCCCAGACGTCCGCAAACGCGCGCTGCGGCGCCTGGCGACCCACGTTGGCGTGTTGGTGGTTGTCGAGTTTGATCTTCCCGTGCATGAGGCACGGAGTGAAGGGCTCTATCGATCACTGGCGCGTCGTTACGAACAGGCCGCCCAGGAATGCGGAAGGGACGCCGCTCTTGTCGCCGCCGGTTTTCTCGGACCGATGCTCTTGGGGCAGCTCAGTGCCACCACACCATCAAACTGGGAGCAAACGGCGGGCACTTGGGTTGATGAGCTGGCATCGTGCGGTTTTACGGACATTGCCGTCGAGCACATCCATGATTACAGCTGGGCGCCGGCTGTGGGCATCACGGCGCGGTCTGGCCACGCTTAGGCCTCTCTCCCTTCGACGGCCGAAGGTACGACACCGGTCAATGCGATGTCCGTGAGCAAGTGATCGATCGATAAACTTCAGTGTCCCGAGGACTTGGAGAAAACCTGAATCACGAGAACGCCCGCCAGGATCAGTGCCATGCCACAGATCGCAGCTGCATCGAGATGCTGCTTATAGACAACCCAACTTATAAGCCCGATCAGGACAATGCCGACCCCGGACCAGATCGCATAGGCGACTCCTGCAGGCACTGTCCTCAGGGTCAGCGAGAGGAAGAAAAACGTGACGCCGTACGCCAGTAACGCGGCGAGCGTGGGCCAGAGCTTCGACATCCCGTTCGAAGCCGTCAGGAGCGTCGTCCCGATGACCTCACCGACAATGGCGATGAGCAGATAAATGTATTGCACGTTTTTTCCTGGTGACGCCTGCCTTGATGCGCAGGAATGGAACAATCATCGCTCACTTCGTGGACGCTGACGTCATCCGCAACCGCCAAGCCTTCGTAATTGCAAGCAAGCATAGTTGTGGTTCGGTCAATGCATCGCCTGCAGCTTGCCCACAGGCTGGGTACCGTCATGTGCCCAGCGTGCGACGGTCGCCGCCATGAGCAGCGCCAGTACGCCGCCAACCACCATGGCACTCGACACGCCCAGATGATCGACGGCCACACCGCCGATGAGCGCGCCACTGGCCAGTGCAATCTGCACGGTGGAGACAAACACGGCGCCACCGCTTTCCAAGGCATCCGCGCCGCCTGGAATATCCAGGTCTGTACCGACATCGGCATCATGCCGAAGGCGACGCCCCACACCACGATCGCCAGCAACGCACCAGGCACGCCGTAACCCAGCAACGCCAGGCCCAGCATCGACACGCCCAGCAGAACGCCGGTGGTGATCAGGCCAGCCCGTACGCTGCGGGAAAGGATCTTGCCGCCGATGACGTTGCCCGCCAGGCCAGCCGCGCCATAGACCAGAAGCAGCGTGCTGATGGTCTTCGGTTGAGCAGGGTCACTTGGG
>VMRK01000395.1:0-78575 GCA_016801395.1 Leptodermis oblonga
GTACGATGAAAACCCGACGTCGACAGGGGAAGCGATTCAGGTCTACCAGCCGAGCCACGAAGGTCATCAATACTGGACTCGCATCCACAGCATGAAGCCTGGGGAGAAATGTATCTGCTGAGCATGACAGATAAGTTGGTGACAAGTTCTAAGTCGACTTTCGGGTACGTGGCTCAGAGTCTTGGAGGGATGAAGCCATGGATTCTTGAAAGGCCTGAAGATTACGATGTTTCGAATCCGGCTTGTTTCCGAGCTCGGTCAATGGAGCCATGTTTCCAGGCTCCTCCAAGCTATTATGACTGCAAAACCAGGACCCGGATTGATATGGGGAGAGTTCTTCCTTATGTTCGACATTGTGAGGATATGCAATGGAGATGGGGTCTTAAACTTTATGGGAAAGATGGTGAGGCATGATCATGAGCTCCATTTTTTGATTCCATTCCCTTAAGACTAGAATCAGATGTCATTTGCTTTCATCTTTGACGAGGGGAGGGGGACTAGATCTTTTGTCCATTTTTTGTCTGTCTTGTTTTGGCTATTGAAAGCAAAGTAACGTTAATTTGTCATTCATTGATATTGGAACAACAAGTGAGAATGAATGTTGAGTGACAGAGTAACCTTACTTTGCCTTCAGTGGACAAGACTAGACAGAAAAATGGGAAGAGGATCTAGACTCGAAGAGGGGGTGGTGGGGTGTTTGAGCATCCCATTTGAAGTGATTAATTCATCATAGCTGTTTAGTTCTCTTTGTTTAGTTGTATAATTAGATATGTAATTTGTCAAAAATTAGGCTTGTTCGAATTGTTTTTTAAAATATGTATTTGGAAAATAATTTTTTAATATCAAAGTTATATTGAAAATGTGAAAATAATTAAATAATAAAAATTTATGTTTAATAGAATATCATATATAAAAAAAAACAAATCATAACAAAAATAGTGAAAGCGAAATTCTAAGCCTTCAAAGCATATACTAAACTGACAGTCAAATTGATTCTATGTCACCATCTTGGCTGGTTAAGATGTGATAAATAGGACAGACACTTATCACATACACAAATTAAGGACAAAAATGAAATTTTAAATTTTCTCCCTGTATTATTCATTTTAATTCTCTTTCCTAAATTGTATTACATTTTTAATATATTTTTTACATTATAGAATTATTTTTTAAAAACATGTTTCAAAACTATGTTCTAAAGCTAGGGATGACAATCTCTGACACGACACGAACCCGACAAGATATAAGCGGGTTATGATTGAGCCTTTGCAGGTTTGCGAGTTATATGGGTCGACCTGAATAACACGAATAATTAAACGGCCAAAGTCAGGGTTAAGAATGTTGACACGTGAACCCACAACTCGAATCTGACAAGAGAAATTTATACTACACACAAAAACAAGACACGAACACGAAATGTTCACGGGTTCAATGGATCAACACGAATAACACAAATAATTAAACGAGTAAAACTAAGGTTGAGAAGTGTCGACAGAGGAACTCGCCAATCTGGACTCCATAACCCAGACGAGACGAATTGCCTGTATCATAAAGAACAAACTTCCAAGTTTGTCATGTAATACCATACGGAGTAGTAAAGTTTATGGGGGTTACCCAGCGAGTATAGAGCACAAGTGATAAGGACAAGCAGATGTGAGGGAACCTGTTCGAGAAAAATTTTAAAGAGTTTAAAACAATCCCCTTAATCAATATTTAATTTATTCTTGTCTTATATTTTCTTTTGGTTGTTCATGATGAAGAGATTTTTAATTTAGTCTATTAATTTTATAAAATGACCTGTTAAAATCGAGACATAAAGTGCACATCACGTGTGTAAAAAGTAATTAATTTCATTTTTAAAAAAGATTGTACTACTATATCCCATATAAAGATTACAGTCAATTTTTCTTTACCGCTAAACTACACTTTAGAACATTATCTCAGACTTCATATCTCTTTCATGGTTGGATGATTTCTAGCAAATTTAATGCAATTTCACTTTGGTTTCAAAAAAAAAAAAAAAATTGTTTACCTAAGCAATTCATGTGTCATGCATTCATTGGTTACATTTTTATTAATATCACATAATTAGCCAATAAATATATGACACATGAGTTGCTGTCAAAAAGTTGCTATGATTTGTTGTTGAGTCTATAATTACTCGTAAATAAAAGACATGATATCAAATTACTTATTTTAAGTGGATGAGAACGAACATGAATAAGTTCGGGATCGACTTAATAATAAACGAACACAAATAAGATTTTAAGTATCGATTAATAAATAAACAAGAACATAAAAACTCATTGACACTCATGAACATGTTCGATTAAAATATTAAAAACTCCTTATGTTGTATAAGGAGAATATTCAACATAAAACTCTTCAACAGTAAAAATAATTTAAATATTTTACACATTTTTAAGGTACATAAATCTCGATAGATATATTTGAATTGAATTGAAAATATTTATTTACCTTGATACAATATATTAAATTTATTAAATATTACTCTCTCTGATCCAAAATAAGTGTCATTTTAGAGGGAGTAAAAATTTTCAAAATAAGTGACGTTTTAGAAAAAAACATAAAATATTTTCTAATTTGTTATTGTCTTAAGGGTGAATTACATTACCTCCCCGAGATTTGCCTAAATAACAAATAGATCCCTCAAGTTTTAAAAAATAACATCACAGTCCCTTAACCACCCAAATTTGGAATCCAGCACTGTTCATCGTCTTATTCCTTCGTCTTCTTCCTTTTTTTTTTTTTTCTTTTTTCTTTATCGTCTCCCCCGCCACCAGTTGCCATTTTACCCTATAAAAAGCAATAAAGCAACCGAAAGAACACTTGCTTCTCACAACATACATCTACTTTACAAATAAAAGAAAAGAAACAGGGGGGATACACAGCAGAAAGAAAGAGGATTAATTTTCTTTTGACTAAGAGACCCCAGGAAGCAAGTAAACAAAAAATAATAGGAAGATAAGTTTGACAGTCTTTAGAAGCCTTTGGCAAAGATTGGTTTAATTTTCCATATGCACCAATACTGTAATCTGTAAATGCCATTCAAACTAAGGAGAACCTCAATGCAGAGCATTTCACAATACCGACCCCACTTAAATCACACTGTCAGTCTAATGTTACACATGTCATATGTCCATAAGTATAAAAAATGCAACCGCTGGCGGGGGAGACGACAAAGAAACGAGAGAAAAAAAAGAAGGAAGAAAACGAAGGAAGAAGACGATTAACAGTGCTGGACTCCAAGTTTGGGTAGTTAAGGGATTGAGATGTTATTTTTTGAAACCTAAGGGATCTATTTGTTATTTAGGTAAACCTTGGGGGAGGTTATGTAATTCACCATCGTCTTAATTTATCTCCCTAGAGTTTGTGATTATCTTAAATATTAAATATTAGTACAATTGGATTACAACTTCTAGACTCCTTGTAGTATCATATTACAATAACTAGGAGTTTACTTTTCATTTAAATAAATTTTTAATGAATTCTTAATTTGTCTTAAAACCTCTAAAATGACACTTATTCTGGATTCGAGGAAGTACAAATTTATATTTGCTAGTGTAGCAATAGAGTGTACACGATATCCACGAACAAATTCGAATTTGGTTCAATTAATAAATAAACTAATACAAATAAATTACTCAATTAATAAACGAACAGACAATTTGAACACTTCAAAACTCGGCTCGCTCTAGTTGTAACTTAAAGAAACGTGCCTTCCACATGGGAACTGGACGAGGGCCAAACTTTCCCAATGCCAAACTTTTTCTCCCAACTTCTAGTAGCTTCGTTTTCTCGATTGTTACAGAGAAAGAAAGCATATGCAATGGTTTGACAAGTTTGACCCTCATTTCCCAGGTCAAAGGCACGTTTTGAAAATTTCCGTTTATGCTAACCATCAAATTGGACAGAATGCCCATAAGTATGCTACTTTAATACTTGAGTGATCTATTTGTCCATAAAAATAGTTGGGTGACTAAACATGCTATTGATGATAGTTTACTGACCTATAGGATTTTCGCCCCCTATTTAAAGAACACAAAATATTGTATTCCGACGCGTTCGAGTTTAACCTTTTTATTAAAACTAAGATATAGAGTGTATTCACAGTTATGTTATAAAAAATACGTGTATTGAATTTAACTTCTGATATATCGTGTAATAAGTTTAGCATCTAACATATCGAGTTTAACTGCTGATGTAGCGTGGTTATGAATTTAGGTCATGTTTGGTATCTTGGTTCAAACCAATGTTTGAACATCATTTTGCATTTTATAATAATTTTTCTTCATTTCCTATAAGCATTTTTACATTTTTAATAAAATCTTTTACATTTTCAATACAATTTTTTACATTTCTAATACAATTTAAAATTTTGAAATTACAATCCAAACCAAGATTTGAACTAAACCTTCATACTAAACAATACCATGTTGTTGAAGTATAGCGTGTCGAGTTTAGTGTCTAATGTATCGCGTATTGAATTTTGTTGTCTTAGATATAAGTTTAACTGCTGAAATATTGTATATTAAGTTTAACTTCTGATGTATATTGTATTGAGTGTAACCTTTAGTGTGTGAGTTCAACTTATGCAAGAGTTACTTTAAAATTATTTACTAATATTCTTTAACATTATAAAAAATATTTTTGTTACCATGTTATCAAAAAACATGTTTTTGTAGTTTTAAATATTATATTAATTTTTCATAATTCTTCACACACTTTTTACCTTTTAACCACGCCTTGAGATCCATTGTAACGGATGCGATAGTGAACCTTCTAATAGGGTTAATGGGGCCCAAAGTGCGTCCTACTAACCCTATTAGTCGGCTCACTTTCACAGGATCCGCTCTCTTCGCATACACCTTTTTATTTCAATTACAATTTTGACATTTAAAAATTATTTTTGAAACCAAAATTTGGAAACATATTTTCAAAACTCATGAAAACGAAAATGCCAACAATACTTTAACAACACTTATTGAAAAGCATTGTTATATTTCTTGTACAAACACATTTTTCATTTTCTATTTTTCACTTATTAAACATTAGCAAATAAAAAACGTTTCTGTTGTGCCAATTTACTGCTGGATCAGCAAAGCATATGCAATTTCTACAATTCAATTAAGCAAACACAACTAAATTGCAAAGGCATCAATCCAGATGGCTTAGTTCAAAACAAAGAACTGAAATCTGATTCTATTCTAAACTGATCTAAAGGAAATGGAATCAAAAAATGGAGCTCATGATTCATGCCTCACCATTTTTTCCAAAAAGTTTAAGACCCCATCTCCATTGCATATCCTCACAATGCCGAACATAAGGAACAATTTTCCCCAAGTCGATCCGGGTTCGGGTTTTGCAGTCATGATAGCCCGGAGGAGCCTGGAAACAGGGCTCCATTGACAGAGCTCGGAAACAAGCTGGATTCGAAACCTTGTAATCTTCAGGCCTTTCAAGAATCCACGGCTTCATTCCTCCAAGACTTTGAGCAACGTACCCGAATGTCGACTTAGAACTCGTCACCAGCTTATCTGTCAAGCTCAGCAGATATATTTCTTCCCATGCTTTCCTATCGTGGATCTTCTTACCAAAACGCTGGCGTTCTTCATGGCTAGGCTGGTATACTCGAACTGTTTCCCCCGTCGCGGTTGAATTTTCGTCGTACATACTTTTAAGCGTTTCATAGTACTTATTGCTCAAAGATGTCACCAGCACAGCTTTAGTGCTGTTATATTTTCTTGTCGTAGTCTGATTGACGATGATTCGGGGTAAAAGATTCTCCTGGAATACACAGCTCAGGATCTGATCCTTGTAATGCTCGAACAGATCGGGTTTCGTCTTGAAGATTCTTACTTGGATCCCGATCTTTTCACCCGATGTTGCTAAATAATCATTGTAATAAGTGGTGATCGCCTTCCAAACGTTGTTGGTGGGATGAAAGAGATACCGACCCAAGAAATGGAAAACAGTTTCCTTCTCTGGAAACAGGCGATTCAGCTCCTCCTGGAAAGATGGCATCAGAAAAAGGGACGGAGCGAAATAGACATTTGATTTCAGGATCTGCCAAGGAAATCCCTGGAGAAAAACCTGGTCATTGTCGCAGAAGAATCGCTGATCATCACCATCATAATCATGAGCCAAATGGAGATAAACATATGGTTCTTTGATCAAAGAACCATTCTTGTTCTTCATCTGATTCTTCAGCATATTTCCATAACTCATGTTGGAATGCTTACCAAAACTTGTCACCAAGTGATCAACGATTGGAAAATCAGGGGGAACTAACCAAGAAGTCCCTGGAAACGGTTCGCAAAACAGATCAGAAACCCGAACCCGGCTACCGACGAGGAGGACTCTTTTAGTTAGGAGAGAATAAAGGAAAGTAGAAGCTAGAGTAATCATTTGGTTTCCCAAACCATCGCGGGGCATCCAGACCGCATACTTACAGCCTGTGGAGCTGTTTGTTCCGCCAGATTTGAGAATCTCCAGGGTTTTATTGTAGGCTTCGGTCCCTGGTCCGCATCGTTTATGTAAAGCTTCGTAGCTTCGTAATGCAGAGATGAGATGAGAAGAAGGCTGATGCTTTTGCCCTTTGAAATACCCGGCCGATTCATACCTACTCCGGCATGATTTCTCATCGAATCCTTCGGGTAAAAGCCCGCCAAGAAGCTTATCCGGATGATTTTCTTTCTCATCTGCCAAAAGTAAAGGATTGAAGAGAGAAACCATGTAAAAGTCGGAGAAAAACCGAAGGGAAATTTGAATTTTACCTTCTGCAAAAAGTTTGGAATTGAAAGCACTCCAAAAGGCCTCTGGAGATTGGTTTTTCAGAATGAAAAACAGAGCAGAGGCCATTAAACACAGGAGGAAGAATATCAATACTTTCTTTGGATTCCATGTGAGCTGCGGCTGTGGACATCTTGACATGGTTTTGGCAAGAGAATCCTTAACCTGTGACTGATATATCTCTTGAATAAATAATTCAAATTCTTTGGTAAACTTCAAAATACTTATTTCTTCGTTTCACAATATGCGTCGTTTTCAAAATAAATGTTATTATACGTATAATTACATTTTATTTTATTTTTTCAAATTTAACTTTAGTACAACATAGTCAATGGAAACTAGCCTAGCCATCTTCCTCTTCTATTATTCTCCCCTTGACCTATTGCGAGGATGAAAAACAATTTTCCATGTAGTTTCTTAAAATATCTTTAATTAGGAATTTTCTTCTCTCCTTTTATAGGAATTCATATGTTTCTAAATAAGTGTGAGTCTTTTCTCCCCATAAACAAGTTCAAGTTGGACTTCCTTTCATTTCCAGTCAAGATTCAGTTATTTTGGCCTTTAATCTTATGATTAGTAATAAATTTGAGATAAAAGACAATAAAGTTTTTTCATCATATTATTTAGATTTTTATTAATCGAGTTATTAGATCTGTATAAGTTTAGTTTAGTTGATTTACTAGTGTTTATGTTTGATTATAATTGTTTAATTCATATTATCACAGTTGTACATACAGTTATTTTCTTCAAAGTAACGAAATTTGACTTTGATTTAAACTTTTTTTAAAAAAAAAGTATCATTAAAATATCTTTTTGTTTCTTTTACAGATTTTTTAGATTTTTTTTTTCCCAAAGTTTTTTTCCCATTTCTTATTCACTATTTTTTTTGGGTGAAGTACACTTATCCCTTGTGGTTTTGCTGTAAGGACGGTTACCCCCTTGTGGTTTAAAAATACCCAATTTCCCCCTATGTTATTGGACTAAAGTGTCCGTTTATCGGTAACGTTTCAGACTAATAGACTTAGTGTCAAATACCATACATGCCCGTCAATGTTATAATGCTGGAAACTCCAAAAAGTTGTGTTCTCTACTAATCTGTTGTCTATTCACGCCGTCCACGACGCCGGCACCGAGGGCAGATAAAAAATTTTTAAAATTGAACTATATATATATATATATATATATATAGTCAGTTTTAGGTTAATTAGAAAGAAGGGTGGTTTCGTCCATGAAAAATATTACAGCAGTTGCACTCTTAATTTTAGGCGCATGAGGTCAACCATCCATTACCATCAAATGGACATTTTAGTCCAATAACATAGGGGGAATTGGGTATTTTTAAACCACAATGGGTAAATGTCATGACAGTAAAATCACAAGGGGTAAAGTGTATTTCACCCTTCTTTTTTTTCTTTTCATTTTTTTTTTTTCTCAAGGGGACGCAAGAAGGAGAGTTATGTTTGTACCTCTCAAATGGGATCACCCGTCGAGCGGTCGACATAATCCTTCCGGGCCCATCTCACATGGAAAGGGGTTAAAAATAAAAATTTCATTTTATTCCTGTAAATTTTTACTTAACTGGACCTATGAGACATGATCCTCAGTCGATAGAGGATATTGTCTCATACCATCTCCAGTAAGTTACTTGTTTTTCAAATTCAAAAGTGTTCTGCGAGAGCAGAGCAAATGAGATGCCAGCCAAGCATAAGAAGCATCCGGATGAGATATTAAACTTTTGTTTTGATATAAATAGATTTGAGGCGAATTATCCCTAATTGAATTGATAAAACACTTGATGTACATACTATGAGATTAAATGTTTAAATTGCATCATTGACAAGAGTTACAAATTTTAAAGCAACATTTTGTCGGTTCTTGAGGGGCTATTCTCGGAACAACCTTTTAAAGAACCGGTATTACTAAACGTAGGACGAAAAAATATTAAACGCAGGATGGAGAGATAGTATTTTGTTATTCTTTCCAAATTTACCCTCACTATGCTTTTTCCCACCCATCACCGGACCACCATCGCACTGCGGCCAAAATGAAGTAAACCATTTGAAAAAAAGAAAAAGAAAAAAAAGGAGTCACTGCAAATGGGTTTCATTTGCAGCAGCCATGTCAAATGGGTTTTTATTTTTATTTTTTATATATATATTTTATAAAGATTGGGGTAAGGTGCCTTACCGGGTAGGGAGCCTTGCCCCAAGCTTTTGGGTAAGGAGCCTAACCCGAAGCTTGGGGTAAGGCTCCTTACCCAGGTACCCTTACCCCAAGCTTTCGGGTAAGGCGCCGTACCCGAAACCTTGGGGTAAGGCTCCTTACCCAGGTACCCTTACCCCAAGCTTTCGGGTAAGGCGCCGTACCCGAAACCTTGGGGTAAGGCTCCTTACCGCCTTACCCCCCAATCTTTATAAAAAAAAAAAAAAAAAAAAAAAAAAAAAAAAAAAAAAAAAGGGGGGAAGGAAGAGTGGGTGGTGGGTAAGGGTAATATTAAAAAGAAATAAAAAATATTATCTCTCTATTCTGCGTTTAGTAGACAATAAGATTTAATCTTAAAAAAAAAAAAAAAAGTAGACAATAAGATTTATGGCTATGAAACGGGGTACCACCGGTATACAATTACTGACATTTTTTTTAACAAAAAAAAAAAAAAAAAAGCCCTACAATTATTGACTATTAATATATAACAATTATGGTTCTGGGTGACCATTACATAGTCAAAACCAAGCCGTGCACGTCTACCCCTTGACGAAGGTTGGTCCTGTCCTGACTTTTTCAAATAAATGGGTAATTAAATCCATAAGTCAAAGTCACCTCTCTATAGCCACTGGAAAAACTAGTCCCCACAACCTATATCATTATTATTAAATTGGGGCTGTGATACAACTATTGTTGAATGAAATCGAGTTTGAATAACCGTATAAATAACAAAGAATTTATCTAATTTTTTTAATAACAAATTGGAGCATCAAGTAAACTCAAAAATAGGAAAAGTTTTTGTTAGGAACAGTATAACTTTTAAAATTATTATTAGAGGGGATAATTTTTACATAATATCTAATAAGGGCAATGAACTATTTGTTAAAAAATAAAAATTAAAAGTATATAGATTTGGACATATGTACCCTCAAACAGATTAAACGAATAAAATATATGTAAAAAAAAAAAAAAATCATGTAATCCTTTAGTCTTGCTCCTCACAGCTAACTGCTAAATCAAAACCCTTGCTTTAACCAAGAGCGTCTGTTGATTCTCAACTGTTGTAGCTCTAAATTGCTCACGGCAAACGCTCCGTACTGGGCAACATCAATTCTACTGTTCTAAAGCCTCCGCCTGTTATCTTTATACTGAAAAACTACTAGTTAATTATGGAATTTATGGTATTTTGATTTTGTAAGTTCCATAATAGCATAGCAAGAATATTCTGTTCGTCATCTCAAAGCCGGATGTTTTCAAGAGCCCAACTTCGAACACTTATGTTATATTTGGGGAAGCCAAGATTGAGGATTTGAGCTCACAGTTGCAAACTCAGGCTGCAGAGCAGTTCAAAGCTCCGAATATGAGTAATGTGATATCCAAGCCTGAACCATCAGCTGGGGTTTCGAGAGCAAAGGCAACAGATGGAGATATTGTCTATGCTAGTATGGAACTTACAAACTAGGAAGCCCTTGCAGGTTTACATGTAGTCTTTTAAAAGATCTTTATTTCTCCAGAGTAGATTGTTGATATTCTGTTCTCTTTTCTTGTTATGCCTGGTTTCCTTCTTGGTGCTGTTATCCATTTTGTAGGTACATTATAAACTGTATCAGAGGTTTTAAAGGGTGGCAGGCATACATTCTATTTTTTTTAAAGGAAGAACACAAAGAAGCTTTAATGGAATAAAAAGGAGAAAACCAGAGAGGGAAATTTCTGTGTGTGAGTTATTTGATTAAAGTCTAAAAGCAATTTACAAGTACATGTCCTATTTATACACAAAGGTTAGCTACTCATTCACGGATCTAAAAACCTGAACTCTATTCACACTACAAATTACAACTGGGATTGTCCATGCTCTAAGCATTACTAACTTAACTAATTAAAGTAATGATACACTACTCAACTAATCTGAAGATTAGTTGAGTAGTGTATCATTACTCAACTAATTAATACTGGAAGTTTCTTCCACTTGCTGGATGTCCTTATGCAATGTTGTGAAGCCATAACTGTGGATCCCTATTTGCTCAACAAGTTTAGCCAACTGCATCATGCTTCCATTAACTTTGCTTCTTTAGCTTCTGCATCTCTCTGTAATGCATTCAACTGATCCCTGTACTCACTTTCCATCCTTCCAAGATGGGCCATTTCTTTTTCCCTCAAGCACCTTATCTTGGCCTCAATTTCCTCCATTTTTTCCTTTCGTTTTCGGGCTTTCTCTGATTGCACCTATCTGTTCAGTCTCCACGTGGCTTCCCTTTTGTGCTGAACCCAGTTCTGATCATCATAAGAACAAAAATAAAAGGGGATCACCTCCTCAGATAAGCATACTCATGCTTTAGTAATCGAAGAGCTACAAAAAGGCTCCAACTATATTGTCTTTGCTCACTACATTTCATAATAATTGACAATTCTCTCATTTCATGGTTCATTCTAAACAGATATTAAGTAAGACCTTTCCAGTATAAGCACATATTCACACAACACCTAGCTAGCAATAACATAGAAATGCCAACTTTCACTAGGAAAGGAAATCCACAACAATTGCAACCACAATTTTCACTTAATTTCCTAACAGTTTATCTGTACCAACAATAGAACAAAACAGAAAAAGAAAAAAGAAACAAAAATTCACCCATTAACAATCAAAACCAATCGCCATTACGATTACGAAGCACAAAAATTTACTCCAACCAATCAAGAAAGATTATACAAAACTTAAGAGCTGAACCTTTTTATTACATTAGAACTTGCAAGACAATAATCAAACACACAAATACTTGTTGAAGATTCTTTGTAGTTTATAGTATAGAAAAGGCATTTGGAAAAGTTCATGAATAACTGAGTGATTCATCATCCGATCGGACGCCAAGTCTGACAGAAGGCCAAAGCTAGCTGAAAGCTAACTTCAGAATCAGTAAGACGTCCGATAAGTCGTCCGAGTAGGACGGATTGACACACTCCAGTGGTACTAAAGAGATGCAACTCTTTGATTTCTTCCTTTGGATGCATCTTTTGGTTGAAGTGTTGCGTCCTAACTCATGAATGGGTGCTTGCATCCATTCATAGGCTGATTGTATCCCATGAACACAACATTTCAACTCTATAAATAGAGGGTGATTTCCATAAATTGAGATCAACTAATTTCGATATTCTTTCTTGTCTAAACAATCTAAGCACTGTTTACTTAGTTGTTTATGATCAATCTATTTTATCCTAGAAGTGATCTTTCTATATTCCCAGTTAGACAAATAGTGGGGGCATTAAACACTTTAAGGAAAGTGTGTCTTACACGACTTAGATTACTTTTGTGACTTGTAACAAGTCTTTCTCCCTTCTACATTTCTTTCTTAATTTGTTGGTGAAATTTCTACAGAATTTCTTCATACTTTGTGTTCCTATTATTTTCTTAAGTCTTGAAGAACCCCTTATATTCTTCAATCTTAAAGTGTTTAAATTTACATTCATCGTGGAGACCACTCAAGAGACAACCATGATGTTTGTGAATCAAGACTTCGTGAAATTGAGCAAACTCGACAGAATAGAGAGAAGTATCAAGAAGGATGAAGTCTGGTGCATTGTTGCAGGAATATGCAAATCAGAATCAAAAGAAAGATACGTTCTTATTTCTTTCATTTTTATATACTGGAAATTCTTCTTCTATGAACCAAATTCATAATCTTCAAGTGATGATATTTTAAACTAAAGTGTTTAGAATATGTAAATATTGAAGATGGTAATATGATCTTTCACATAATTAGAAGTGATCATTCGATGAATTTGACTATAAGAGGAATGAAATGGAAAATTCAGAAAAATGCCATTTCTAGTGACAAGGAGAAATAATTGAGGTGTTACAATTTTAAGTAAAAAGCCAATTAAAGGCTGAATTCATATACAACAAGAAGCAAAAGGAGAAAATACTCCTTAGTGCTAATTTTGTTGAAATGAATGGTAAATTGTAACATGAAATGAAATAGATCAAAATACTTGAAGTGTATTTGGTTTGATCATTGGTGCTCAAATTATTGAGTTGTATTAGAATTTTATAAATTCTATAATTTTGTCTAGAATTAAAGCATTTGTATTATCAAATAATGATAATTATGGATTCAAATTTTCTTGTTCAACTTTTACATGAATAGTGATTAATATTGTTTGTGTATTAAACTTTCATTCACAAGATGATTAATGTTATGTTTACTTAAATTGTGAAACATGCATCTAATTGAAAGTTTGAACAAATAAGATTCATAATTTGTTTATGAAATCTTGTAAGTAATAAAATATGAATAAAGACCAAAAGTGCTGCAGTTTGATCTTTGATGCTATATGTAATTTAGCAAATTTCTGTATTCATAAGTGCTATATTCTTGTCTAGAATAAGTGTATTTTATGATATGTTATTTGTGATAATACAGTTAAATTATCTAGTAGTAAAATCAACCTTGTTCACATTTTATCAAGTTAAGTTTGCTTGATATATTATTATAAATAAAGTGATGTATAACTATTTATTTATATAATATGTGCTACTACTTGATTGATTATTTGATTAGATTAAAAGAGTGTGCTTGTTATTAATGTATTCCTAGAACTTTGAAGTTGTGTTCTATGACTATAAAACTCAAAGTGTGTGCAATATACATGTGTTAACAAAGTAATCTATTAATCATGAAGTTCTGGTTTTGACTAAGAACTTGTGGGGTAAAACCTTGTTCACTGTTTGCAATGTTCAAAACAAAATTCCTTTAAAGAGGACTAAAGTGTCTTCTTGTGAGATTTGGAATGGCAGAAAAAATCAAACCTTTATTACTTGAAGGTTTGGGGCTGCATTGCATACCAAGTTAGAACCTAGAGCACTAAAATGTGTATTCATGGGGTATGCTGAAAATTCCAAGTTTTATAGGCTACTTGAAGTTGATTCAATGTAATTGTTGGAATCAAGAGAAGTTTACTTCTTAGAAGATCTGTTTCTAAAGAATTCATATGAGAATGATGTTCTATCACAGGAACTTAGTTCTTTCGAAAATACAACAAGCAATGAATTTGACTCTTTTATTGATCCTAGAAGAAGTCAAAGGCAAAGGAAGGAGAATCACCTACCTTCTGATTTTATTCTCTCCCAATCTATTGTCTTCCTAGTCAATGGAAGTAGGGAGACTCAACTTAATAAAATTTTTATTTTATTAAGTATAGAGTATGATCCAAAAGGTATAGAGTGAGGCAATGAAATCAAGAGTTACAGCATTTTGGAAAGAAGTTGTAAATGATAAAATGAATTCAATATTATCTAATAATACTTGGATCCTAGTTGATTTACCAAAAGTTCAGAACCAATTGGTTGCAAGTGGATTATCCGAAGGAAGCAAACAATGGATGGAACTATTTTCACCAATGAAGCCAGGTTAGTAGCCAAATGTCATGGACAAAGTGAAGGAATTAATTATTTTGATGCATATGCTCCTGTTGCTAGAATTGCATCTATTAGGATTGTAATTGTTTTAGCTTCAGTTCTAATCTTTATGTTCATCAAATTGATATAAAGCTGCATATTTGAATGATAATTTGCATGTAAAAGATGTACATGGAACAATCAGAAGGTTATGTCCTTACTGAATATGAACACAAAGTATGCAAATTAGTCAAGATATATGGACTTAAAGAAGCTCCTAAACAATGGCATGGGAAATTTGAGAGTATTATACTTTATGGTAGTTTTAGATACAATATTGCTGACAAGTGCATTTATTCTAAAACAACAAAAGAGTATCATGTCTTAATTTGCTTATATATGGATAATATGCTAATAGTAAGTAATACCTTGAAATGTATTGCTGAAACTAAGAAATATCTGGCTTCTAATTTCAAATGAAAGATCTTGGTGAAGTTGATATTATCTTAGGGATAAAATAAAAAGCATAGTGGGGGTTATGCTCTTTCTTAAATTCATTATGTTGATAAACTCATAAAGAAATATCAATATTTGAAATTGAAAGAAGCAAGTGCAGCCATGGATCCAAGTGTTAAGGTTATTAAAATCAAGGTGAACCAATAGCACAACTTGATTATTCAAGTGTTATTGGAAATCTCATGTATGCCATGAGTTGTACAAGGCCAGACATTGCATATGAAATTTGCAGGTTGGTAAGGTACACAAAGAATCCAAACAATGATCATTGGAAGGATGTAACTAGAGTTTTGGGTTATCTCTTGATATTAAACAAAGAGATTTTGTACTCTATTACAACAATTTCCAAGTGTAATTGAAAGATTCTCAGATGCAAGATAAATTATAAACTTTAGTGATCAAAAACCTACAAGTGGTTTTATCTTTATGTTTAGTAAAAGTGTTGTATCTAGGGTATCAAAGAAACAAACAATAGTAACTCATTCCACAATTGAATTTGAGTTTGTTGATTTGTGTTCAACTTCAAAGAAAGTTGAGTGGTTAAAGAAATCTATTGTTGGATATAGATTTCTGATCAAGGCAAATGCCACCAATGACTATCTATTGTATTGTGATAGTGAAACTAATATGTCTAGTGCTTTAAACAAAGTGCACAAGGGAAAGACTAGACATATAAAGTTTGAAAAATACCTACATGAGAAAGGTATTGAAGAACAATGTTGTCACCATTGTGTTTGTTAGAACACACAAAAATCTAGCGGATCCGTTGACCAAATCTCTTACAAGAGAGTTGGTGAATTCGACAACATTGGGTATGGGATTGAACTCTGATCTAAAATTGCTAGATGATGGAAACTCAACCTCCTTTTAGTATCCCTAGTATGAGAGGTTGAAAGGGTAACAACAAGTCACTAGAACAATTGTGTACACCAAATTTGTGTAAACGTACCAAGAAAATGTGTTAATAAAAAGTGACTCTTAAGTGAGAGGATGACTTAAGTGTCTTAATGAAATTTCTCTGTAGTGTTTATTTGGTGAAGAACAAATAAACTAGAGTAAATTTTACCTATGTAGTCTTAAAGGGTGGTGCCGCCTTCGGCTAGAGTTTAGAGTTATCTCTAGTACATGATTACAGAACTAGGATGAGCACACGGCCAGATGAGTGCTACAACCAGTTGTGATTGTAATATGGAAAATGAGGTTCTCATGTGTGCTAAGTTTTAATTGAAATCAGAGTTTGGTTCAAAGCTTCGCGCCACCAACTTTTGCTCAGTTTAGTGACTTAGTTGCACTAAAGGAAAGTTCAAGACTACAGTCACTTTTTCCTAAGTGTGATTTCATATAAGTGTTGATAGCTTATACTATAAACTAAGTGGGGGATTGTTGAAGATTCTCTTCTAGTTTATAGTGTAGAAAAGACATTTGGAAAAGTTCATGAAGATCTGAGTGATTCATCGACCGAGTCGGACGCTAGGTCGGACGCCAAGTCTGACAGAAGGCCAAAGCTAGCTGAAAGCTAACCTCAGAATCAGCAAGATGTCCAATAAGTCGTCCGAGTCGGACGGATTATCGGACACGCTCCAGTGGAACTAAAGAGATGCAACTCTTTGATTTCTTCCTTTGGATGCGTCTTTTGGTTGAAGTGTTGCGTCCTAACTCATGAATGGGTAATTGCATCCATTCATAGGCTGATTATATCCCATGAACACAACCTTTCAACTCTATAAATAGAGGGTGATTTCCACAGATTGAGATCAACTAATTTCCATCTTTTTTCTTGTCTAAACAATATAAGCACTGTCTACTTAGTTGTTTATGATCAATCTATTTTATCCTAGAAGTGATCTTGCCATATTCCCAGTTAGACAAATAGTGGGGGCATTAAACACTTTAAGGAAAGTGTGTCTTACACGAATTAGATTGCTTTTGTGAACAAGTGTTTCTCCCTTCCACATTTCTTTCTTAATTTGTTGGTAAAATTTCTATAGAATTTCTTCATACTTTGTGTTCCTATTATTTTCTTAAGTCTTGAAGAACCCCTTATATTCTTCAATACTCAACCCAAAAAGACTCACCAAGAAAATATGATTGGGAAGTTTTTTTGGTAGTTGGAAAGGAGACCAATCCACTGCTGATGCATTGTTCCAATTTCACAAGTGAAAGAGCTACAATTCTTAAAAGAGAACTTAACTGTTCCTTACAATTTGACTGCATAACGCTTCAAATGAAACACACAGAGACTGGTATCCACAAGTGGGAAATTTAAGAATCAGTTGCCTCATTGAGATAATTCTCAAAACAAAAATCATCCAAAGTTCAGTTCATAGCTTCCAACCCCAAGAAATATGACAGAATTGCTCCAGAAGGGCTTTGGAATCACCCCGAGAGGAGTTTTGGCCTAACTCCATTTTCAAGGGCATAGCGGATTCATAAATGTTAGCCAACATTTGCCTCTTTATATGCTCCAGTTCCGATATAACCAAGTGAACTGCAGTTTCAAGGGGACATGTTCCAACATTGGAGTCCCAATCGAAGCGTATAGAATTTGAGTTCCCCAACATTGGACGTTAGTTTTCACCTCATACATTTCTTTCCTTCACTCTACGAAACGCTCCCCAACTATTGCGATTTGCGGACCGGTGGTGATGGGAACTTCGTCTGTGCCGAGAGAGTGGTAATAATGGGTATTGAAAATTTTGTATTCAAAGAGGGATCAAACCAAAAAAGACGAACAATTTAGAATTTAAGGTTTCTGTTTGTGGGGAAGAAACAATTTCATGAATAAGAGGAAAGTAGCAGTTTAAGCAGATATGGTTTTTGTTTGACGAGAATTAGGAACAATTACATGATTTTTATTTATTTAATTCATTTAATCTATTTGAGGGTATATATGTCCACATCTATATATTTTATATTTTATTTTTTAAAAGATAATTCACTGCCCTTATTAGATATTATGCAAAAATTGCATCCCTAATAATAATTTTAAAAGTTCCAATGTCCCTAATGAATATTTTTCCAAAAATATATATATCAACAAAAAACATGAGATAGGTAAATTTAAGGTAGCAAAAACTTGATTGAAGAGGGTACATACATACATACAATGCAGTCTATACATGCGACACCGCTTTATCCACGCGTGCGTCTATCCAACAACTATTTTTTCCTATTTTTGTTGCAAAATCAACTATCACTTTGTTGTTGAAAGATAGTAGTTAGAGGTAACTACTATTCCTTGAGGACAAATTCGGGTATCAATTTGCTGTTGAATAAGTAACCATTAACTCTTGAAAAACATAGTTGGAGTATTAGTGTATTCTTGTTAGAGTAGTGGCATTTTTAAAAATTTCTTACCTTTATTAATTTTTTACTACTACTTAAGAGTACAAGTGCCATTTTGAAGAGTAGCAGTTGCACTTTTTTTAAGAGTGGCACCGTGCTCTACTCTTAAGGAGTAGCAGTTCCTTTTCTTTACACTAACAGTGTTGTAACTAAAAAAATTAAGATACCTAAAATACCCTCGGCTAAAAAAGAAGAAGAAAATCCCTTCTCCTTTTCCTACGCCAGCAACGCCTTCATCTTCACATCATGAACAACAGAATATCTCTCTAATCAACATAATCAAATTGCAGCAAAACAATTATCCGGCAACCTATTATAGATTAAGTAGCGCATAACCATCCTACCACAATTAATTCCAGAAAAAAAAAAAAAAACCAATAAAAGATTTTGCCCAGTCAACAATCAATTCAAAACCTTCAATCTGAAGCAAACGTTGGCAAATCGCAAAGCAAACATTGACATTAATTTTGTGTAAATTCATCACTAAAAACCAGCCAATAATTCCTTGCCACAAGTTCAATGCATAAAAACAGATGTTTTCCGATAGATTCAAAAAAAAAATTTCTCATAATTTTCTCCCAAATCACAAGACAAAAGGGTTGTTGGGTTTCAATACATAAAGTTCACAACAGTACTAGGTTGTCGTCGTCTCTCTTTGGCTACCATGTTCAAGGTCTTTAAGTTCCGGTTATCTGGCTGAAAAGTGTTTCAGCTGTCTTCTTTCTTCAAATTATGGTCTTCAATTGCTTTAGTCGAGTGACATAAACTACGTTTTGCAGTTTTTAATCGAGAGATATGGACTGTGTTTTACAGGTTGAGGGCACGCTTTCATCGACGAACATGTATGGAGGTGATGGGGTTAATTTTGGAATAAAAATATAATGTGATCTATTGTTGGTAGTTCACGATTTTTTTTAAAGGGTTTAGCACACATACAATTAGTGTTAAACTTTTCCATCCAAATGACATTTTACTCCAATAATACAAGGGGGTAATCTTGTATTTAAGAAATACAAGAGGGTAATTGTCACTAGCCCTATAACATAAAGGGGTAACTGTCATTTGCCCTTAAATAAATTGTTAGGTGAAACATTAAGTGATAAACAATAAGATCACTTTTATTACTTCAATTTTTTAAAAGAAAATAAGCACGGCTGGATCAATTGAGATGTTGAGATTCCACTATCAAAGAGTTTAAAATCATTATCTTTTAATAAAATAATTTTAAATACTAAATTGTGTTATCAAACATACCCTTAGTGAAAATTCAATATTGGAGGTTTTTCCTGTAAAAATTATGCATATCTTTTGTTTGATTGTTTATTACTCTTATCTTAATTATCCTCATGTATATTGTTCACTTTTTTTCTTTATTTTTTTTTATTTTTATTTTTATAGTTTACTGGATGCCCCAATTTTTTATAAATAAAAGAAACATTTTTTTATATTTCTTGTTAAAACACATTTTAAATTTATATTTCACTTATAAAACATAAAGAACGTTTTTGTTGTGCCAACAGAGCCGTTTCTACAATTTACTGCTGGATCAGCAATATGCAATTTCTACAATTCATTTAAACAACACACAGCAAATGCATCACTGCATATGGATGGTGTAGCTCCAATCCAAAGAAAACTGAAATCTGATTTTGGTCTCAACTGATCTAAATAAAATGGAATGGAAAAATTGTCATGACCAGTACGTGGCGTTGGATTTTGGGCGAGCAAATGTGATACCCGGCCCGACCCGACCCGACCCGTCAGTTTCAGGTCGGGTTCTGGCCCATTTTTTTTTTTTTTTTTTTGCCTTAATGAAAATGATTCAAAATATATTATTTTTGTTTAAGATGAGATTTGAACACGTGACCTAAGTTCAATAATTATCTTTAGGGTATACTGATTAGCCACTTCTTCTACTTTTTGTTTTGTTATATTATTTTATTATCTTTATATATTATATGTTTATTTATATATTAATTTCATATATCAATTCTTTATACTATATTATATTATAATTAATTTTTTTTAAAAAAATATACATTATAATACTATATAAACTAATGGTAAAATTTACATTTTGTGTTATTTTTCTTTTTACTGTTTGCACATTTATATTACTATTTTAAAAAAAATACTGTAATAAAAAAATAATAGAGTATAATTTTACTTATTTTAGATATCAATTTTCAATTGATAAGCATAGTATTTAAATTTGAAATAATATATAAATTTATGAAATAAAATATTATTTATTTTTTTGTATAAAAATTAATTTTGTTTAGATTGTGAAATACATGTTTGATGTAATTAAATCATTCATATAATTGAAAAAGATATTAAATAATTTATAGTTTAATGTTGTATAATATATTAATAAGAAGAAAAAATAACAAAACAAAGAGTTGCTGGAGTGGTTAATCAATTTTTCTTAAGATTGGTGTACCAACCTTTCTATGCAAATGAGCATTATAATTTTACATGTTTTAAATTTAAAAAATTCAAAATTGGATGGAGAACCGAACTGGATCCTCGGGTTCGAACCGGAACAGACCCAAAAAAACCCGACCCGCGATCGGACCAGCAATTATAAAAAAAAAATTGAGAAAGAATCGACCCGACCAGCGAGTTTGACCTGAAACCGAACCGGAAAAAACCCAACCCACAGGTCGGGTTTTTCCGGGTTGGTTCCGGGTCAAACCCGTGGATTTTTTGACCACCCCTAGTTGGAAGGAAAAAATTCAAACGGTTGAATAGTAACTTTGTTACCGTTCAGATTGCCTTTTTCCTGCCCACCATTTTTTAATCTTAAGTTGGTTTTGATATTCGTGCTATAACATAAATTTATATTATTTTTTCATAGTTAATGACAATGCGTTCAGTTATTCAATTAATTGAAAAATATTTAATGTACAGTAATATCAGGATAATAAATGCTTTCATATAAATTCAATCAGTAATTACATCTAACACCAATGTACCCGTTACGAATTTGATATTTTAAATGCTAGTACTCATGAATATAGAGTTTTGGAGTCATGAACTTACTTATAAAAGTCCAAAATTAAAGATAAATTTCAAACTCATTACAATATGATAAATTTTTGCATTTGTGTATCTGGGGTTGAGAGTTTACCCTCTCTATTTAAGGCTTAGTTTAGGACAAATTTTCGTCACTTTGACAAGAAAATAGTTAGGAATTGGAACTTTTTTGCAATTTTCTGCCGAGGTTGCAGTTAAAAGCACAATCAAAGGTTGAAAAGCTGTCCAATCAAACTGAATTTTGACGGGGACATCGAATTCCGATGGTTAGATTTAGGTACAAATTTTATAAGTTTTGCTGATTTTCTGTTGAAGTTTTTCAAAATTTTGTTACATGTTTCGGGATTTGATGTTTTTGTTGATTGTTTTTAAAATCACATCACAATTATATGCATTAATTTTTATTTTGTGAAAGACAAGTTTTGGAGTTAAAAAAGAAATATGCAATATTGAAAGCGTTTACTTGTAAAAATTGTGGGTTCTTTAGTTTGATTGTTTCCTATTTTTGTTTTAGCTTATCTTCCATTGATTGTTAATTTTTTTTTATAAAGTTTACTTGATGCTACAATTTGTTCTAAGAAATTGTGGATTATTTATTTATTAATTATTATTATTATTATTGAAAAAGTATAAATTTGTGTCATGATTATCAATAATTTCCTTTTAAATAAATAACATAGTAAATCTTGATTCACTCGTTAATTAAAATCAGTTTATATAGGGAGAGTTTAAGTTTGATTTCATTGATATATTATTATATTTAATTATAAGGGAAGTTTGATATTTTTAGTCAGTTTGACACTTTAGTTCTAAATCACATGGTGATAACAGTCACCTTTGAAACCACAGTTAGTAAATTGACTGTGGTACAAAATCACATAGGGGTAAACCGTATGATATTCAGAAGGGGTGATGTTATTGCAAGAGCAATAATTCACCATTCAAAGCAAATTGCATATAACAACATGCATATTTGCTCTAGCAATAAAACATTTGACAAATAATTACTCTGACAATAATATTAGCCGATGTAATGATACAGATTCTTTTGTGAATTTGACTTCTTTCCATGTTATTTTAGACTTTACCCAAGAATATGCATTATTTACTCAAGAAATAAAGTGCTAATATTGCTTCCCTAATCCTTCTGCTTGACTTAGAGAGTCCAGATATAAGTCAAGGATCAAGGATCCTCTGGCTAAAGTGATGTCAAGACGCCCACAGCTGAAGCTCGCTTGGAATCCAAAGAGACTATTGAAATTCTTCCTTCTATTTTTAATGGCCTCTGCTCTGTTCCTCATTCGGAAAAACCAATATCCAAAGGCCTCCTGGAGTGATTTCGATTTCAAATCTTCTGAAGAAGGTAAAATTCAAGTTTCCCTTTAGGTTTTTCTCTGAATTTAACATGGTTTTCTTTCCAAATTAATTCTTTGATTTTCCAGATGAGGAAGACCATCATCCATGGCTTGCTGATAAACAATATGATAAGCTTCTTGGTGGGCTTTTACCCCGAGAATTTGATGAAAAATCATGTTGGAGTAGGTATGAATCACCCTGGTTTGACAAAGGGCTAAAGTATCAGCCTTCTTCTCAGCTCATCTCTGCATTACGAAGCTATGAAGCTTTACATAAACAATGCGGACCAGGGACCGAAGCCTACGATAAAACCGTGGAGATTCTCAAATCAGGCGAAAAAAACAGCTCCACAGGCTGTAAGTATGTCGTCTGGACGACCCGCGATGGACTGGGAAACAAAATCATCAGTTTAGCTTCAACGTTCCTTTATGCTCTGTTAACCAAAAGAGTCCTCCTCGTCGATTCCAGGGACTTCTTGGCTGGTTCCCTCTGATTTTCCACTCATTGATCAGTTCGAGAGTTTTCACAAGGAATCCGACATGAGTTATGGAAATATCCTGAAGAGAAATGGTTCTTTGGTCAAACCTTATGTTTATCTCCATGTGGTTCATGATTATGATGACGATGACCAGCGATTCTTCTGTGACGATGACCAGGTTTTTCTCCAGGAAGTGCCCTGGCACATCCTGAGATCGAATATATATTTCGTTCCGTCGTTTTTTCTGATGCCATCTTTCCGAGGAAGCTGAATCGCCTGTTTCCGGAGAAGGAAACTGTTTTCCATTTCTTGGGTCGGTATCTCTTACATCCCACCAACACGTTTGGAAGGTGATCACCAGTTATTACAACACTTATTTAGCAACAGCGGATGAAAAGATCGGGATCCAAGTAAGAATCTTTAAGACAGAACCGACCCGTTTGAGCATTACAAGGATGAGATTCTGACCTGTGTATTCCAGGAGAATCTATTACCCCGAATCGTCAATGAAACTAGAGCAAAATCAAACAAGACTAAAGCTGTGCTGGTGACAAGTACTATGAAACACTGAAAAGTATGTACGACGAACATTCAACCGTGACAGGGGAAAAAGTACAAGTTTTCCTACCAAGCCATGAAGAAGAACAACTTTATTATGAGATGATTCACCATAAGAAAGCGTGGACGAAAATGTATCTGCTGAGCTTGACAGATAAGTTGGTGACGAGTTCTAAGTCGACATTCGGGTACGTTGCTCAGAGTCTTGGAGGATTGAAGCCATGTATTCTTGAAAGACCTAAAGATTACAAGGTTTCAAATCCAGCTTGTTTCCAAGCTCTGTCAATGGAGCCCTGTTTCCATGTTCCTCCCAGGTTATCATGACTACAAAACCCGAGCCCGGATCGACATGAGGAAAATTTTTCCTTATGTTCGGCATTGTGAGCAATGGACCTTGGGGCTCAAACTTTATGGCAAAGATGGCGAGGCATGATCCATTTGCAATTTACCTTATCCTGTGGTAAAATGGAGAGAAACAATTAATCATGTTCAAAGCTTGAGAGCCTACTTTGTCTGAAGGTTACAGTGTAGCAAGGGAGAAAATGAAGAGGAACATATATATTATTGTGTGAGGGAAATAATTTTTAACAATCACAACAAAATCGCAATTTGAAACTCAGCTCCTATTCTTCTTTCTTAAGGCTCTGTTCTCTTGTGGCTTTGGTAGATGAAATTTATTAGAGGGAAGTTTTTTGATAGAAATTTTTTGGAGGGAAGTTTTTTTTGAAAATTGTGTAGGTGAGAGATAAAAAAGTGTAATGATTATGTTATTTTTTGAATTTATGTGAGTAGGTATTTAGAGGAATTTTAAAATTTTAATTTTAAATTGTTGAAAAAGTGAAGTTGTTTCTTTGTGTAAAGTTTTGAAAAAAAAAGAAGTGATGATTCTCTACCAAAGCCACAAGAGAACAGAGCCTTATGCTTATGAAATAGATATTATAGGAATAACAAAAAAAAAAAAGAAAAAAAGAAAAAAGAAGCACAATAAAATACAAATAATAAGCAAAGGCACCAGAATTTTAATTTTGTAAACCCAAATTTGGAAAAAATTATGGGACATTGTTCAGTCAACATTTCTACTAAGTAATGGTGGGGATACAAGACTGTCCATCAGCAAGGGGATATCCAACACTATTATCAACAAAATACATTTCAAAACTTACTTTAAACCGAAGTAAATAAGAAGGATGTCACTAGGGGTGGTAACGTATTGTGTTCGCGGGTTAGCATGTTTGGATTTGTGGGTTGGGGTTTGAGATACCTCAATCCTAACCTGAACCTGTTTATTTTTGAGTGTGTCATGCCTAACTCATTTATTTTCGTCGTGTCGTGTCAACCTTATTTTAACCCGAATTGACCTATTTATTGTAAAGTTCAACATTTCAACTCGAATTCGATCTAAATATAACTCAAACAGCACATTTACCCTATAAAAATAATTTTATTGACATTAAAAAGTATATCACACACCGTTCAATAATATTTTAAAATTAATTAATAATAATTTTTAAACTTTTATATTCATGAAATATGTTCATAAGGGTTTACAAATTTATTAAACAAGTTAAATAGGTCATTCGGATTGACCTGACCTAACCTGTTTAATTTTCGTGTTATTCGGGTTCGACCCAATCTTAACCAAATTCTTTCATAGATCATGTCTAACCTGCTAAATGCGTGTTAGATCCGTGTCGGATTTTCGTGCTAGGGTCACAAATTGCCACCCTAGATGTCACCATAATAGACTAAACAACAAATTGTTTCACCCCTCTCGGAACAGGAGATCTCCACTCCCAATATAGAATTAAAAAAAGCCAGCTAAGAAGAATTTGGGCGCAGCGGATTTCCTATGCCACCATCCTGTTCCACTTCCAAGTTACACCTGTTCATCTCTCTAATTCCTCACAATCTAACAACAAACGGCTGTTGGCTTAGAAATATAGTTTTACGGCTCTGAAAAAACAAGTAAAAGATGGGCAGTAAAATCCAAGAAAGATCAGAACTTTGGAGCGGGCTTCTCGCATAATTTTGAACTCTTATTTGCAGAGTCAATTTACTTTTACTCATTTCTCCCACATCCGAAATTTGCAGAAGCACAACCGCAGACCCAGTTCCATTATTTGCAGGAATCGGGATGCTTTATTTTGCGTACAGAGCCCTTGCCCTTGGTGCAAATCATGGATGGGCAGTTTAGAGATTAAAATTAAGGAAAATGGCACTTTTAGTCCCTTATGTTTAGGTCTACGACATATTTAGTCCATTTTGTTTGTCTGGAGCGATTTTGGTCCTTTTTGTTTCTTATTGTGGCAGTTTTAGTTTCATTTACCTGTAATTGAAGGTTGAATAAGTCACTTGGGGGCTTTTTTACAAAATTTATAAATTTTGCCTTAAGACATGAATTGTAAAATTAAAATTGCATTTTTATCAAAATCTCAATTTTTTAGTTTTACCGTTCATGTCTTAACCGAAAATTTATAAATTTTGTAAAAATGCCCCAAGTGACTTGTACGGCCTTCAATTACAGGTAACGAGACTAAAATGTCACAGTGAGAAACAAAAGGGACCAAAATTGGGCTCAGGATCCCCTGTTACACTTTCCTGTTACACTATGTGTTACACATCTTAATAACTCAACGCTAATATTCTTTTTTAAATTAATTTTTTTACCAATGCTATTCATTGGCATTCTACATATTTTAATATAATTATTTTATTTTTTTACTAATCTTGTATTTTAATATAATTTTTTATGTATTTTTTGATTTTTTTAATCTCAATAAATTAAAATAAATATACCCTAAACCAAAATGGATGAACCCTTAGTCCAAAAATTTATTATAATTCTAATTAATATCATTGGTGAAAAAATTAATTTAAAAAGAATATTAACGTTGAGTTATTAAGATGTGTAATATATAGTGTAACAGGAAAGTGTAACAGGGGATCCTGAGCCCCAAAATTGCCACACACAAACAAAATGACTAAAACTGCCATAGGAGAAAACGTAAGGACTAAAAATGTCATTTTTCCTTAAATTAACACCGTGGTTTGCTGAGAGGGAATGGTGAATATCCCAGTAATGTTCCGGAAGTCCTTTATTTTGAGTCAATTGTTGCTGGCCGGATTGAATTATACATGTGGGTTGGTCTCTGGGAATTTTTCAGTGATTTGTTGGCCTAGATGGCCTAGTAATTTGCTTCCTGTGACCTTCCTCTGTAGAGGACTCTTCAGGACCATGAGTTCAGAGTGCTTGTAGATGTGGTGTGTATCCTTAATCTCAAACCTTATGTTTTGGTAATGGTAATATTGTAGGCCGTGTGATTTTTTGCCACCTCCATCACAACCGCCCATTCAGCCTCCGCCTCCGGTGTCCTTGTCATCGACTCGCCGTCGAGAGGGCTTAGGAGGGGTTTATTAGCCTTCGCCATGGTTGGCTCAGTGGGGTGTTCCGCAGGAATTTGCACAATAATGTATTTTGTGTGGGCAAGTGTACTTTGAGTTTGGGAAAAGAAAATTCATAATTCTGTTCAACCTATGATTACAATTAATGATAATGTTACTCCGCGCAATCAAACTGTAGTCCACCATCAAGGTCATCCACTCTCAGACACTCGGCTGATAAGTCGACAGAGGAGCGGAACTTCATCAACCAAACATCTAATTCACTGTGTCCCAGGCTCTACTTCTGCGAATAAGGGAACTGCGTCTTCGTCTTCGGTGGTGCTTATGAATTAAGGAGTTTTCTATTGCCGGAGAAGTATATTGATTATGCAAATAAGAGTTAAAAATTGTGAGAGAAGTCTGCTCCAAAGTTCTAATCTTCCTTGGATTTTGCTGCCCATCCTTTAGTTTTTTCAGAGCCGTACGTAAAACTATTTTTTAGCACCAAACAACCGTTCATTGTTTTTTTTTTTTTTTTTGAGGCGAACAACCGTTTATTGTTTTTTTTTTTGGAGGGGGAAAAAAATGCCATGTATTAATGATGCTGGAAAACGTCTAGCTGTGTTGTGGATATAAATGGTGGGGCCGTAGCCCAATAGTATGTTCGAAAGAGCCAGTGGCCCCTTGCTTGGCCAGTAGATGTGCAATGGTGTTTTACGTCCGGTCCACCCAAAAGATACCCTTGATGTCAACCCCGCCCATATGCTCTATGAGCCGAGTCAAAAGGGGCTGAGCACCCAGGGGAGGCACGAGTTCCCCCAGAATCACCGTCGCGGCATCCCCGATCAACGAGGCTGATCTCCATCCCTGCCAACGGATGAGCCCCACTGCCTCCAAAGCGGCTACGGTCTCTGCCTATTATGGGGAGTGGGCATTTACCATCCGCTTAGCATAGCCTACCAGCCAATTGCCTTCCACGTCGCAGGTAAACACACCAACTACGGCTTGCCTTGTTCGAGGATGAAACACCGCATCAAAGTAGCTCGGATCCCTGGGGGAGCCTTCTCCAAAAGAATTCCAAACGCGAAGGATGAGTCCTCCAGCTCCAGGCACCCTTTCGCCGTCTTATAGTTTCTTAATGAGGTTGCCACCATTTGCACCACCCTCAGGGTCCTTGCCACTTCCCCTTGGGCTCTTTTTTTAGCTAGAACCAGATCTGATCCAAGGCCATTCTAATGTACTCCATCTGCCCTCCTGATATGGCTATATCATGTCGCGGGCCCATAGGTGACCCTGGGCCTAGCGGTGTGCATAGATAGCCGGTGCACAGCCCGGCCGACCCCATACCATTTGGGAGAAGTCTCACTTAAAGAAGTGATGGGCCAAATTGTCTGAGCCCACACCACACAGGTGACACTTGGATGGCCCTTCTGCCACATGGCTCCCCTGCAAGGTCTCAAACGTAGGTAAGGCAGCCAGGCAGACCCTCCACAGGAACTACTGAACTCGTGCTGGGATGTTGAGACTCCATAGCCGTCGCCAGAGCGGGTCCGGCTCCAGGCCCCCAGATCTCCAGACCCAACCTCTTCTTCGGAGGAGAAGATCGTATGATGTGCGCTTCGAACCTGGTGCCGACCTCGCTTGTCTGGATGCCAGATCCACATGTCCAACCTGGCAACATTCCGAAGAGGGAGGGAGAACCGCTACCCGCTCGGTGAATACCTCCCGCACCCGCTCCTGCTTCCAGCATCCCTCTGCTTCATCAATCAGGTCAAACACGAGGTAGGGCAGGGTCCTTTGTTGTGACTGGGGTGCCAGCTGCTCCTCTCCTGGTACTCACAGATCATGCCAAATGGTGCTGGAGCCATTCCCAACTTGCCGCCTAAGCCCCAACCGAAGTGTGTTTCGACCTTCCAAGAGATTATGCCACGTGAGCAACAGCCGGTGTCCCAACCCCTCTTCGAGGAATGTAGTATTTGGGTAGTACTTTGCCTTTAATACGCCGGCTCATAAAGAGTGTGGCTTGACAAGTAAAGACCAAGCCTGCCTACTCAGCATTGCTACATTGAACGCCTTTATTTGTCAGAATCCCAGGCCACCATCCCTTTTGCTCCATGACATCTTATTTTAAGCCACCAATGCATACCAGACTCGTTTGGCCCCCACCCCCAGAAGAAGCGAGCCGCCAGCGTCTGGATCTTGCCGATCACACCATCCGGGATCCTTAAGTATAACATGGCGTAGGTCGGGATGGCCTTTCCTACGGACTTCACCAGCACTTCCCGTCCCGCTCTACTCAACGACTCCGCCTTCCAGCCTTTTCGCCACCCTGGCCTTTATCGATTGAAAGACCGCTGTTTTATTCCTTTCGATCATACAAGGGAGCCCCATGTACTTCTCATGGTGGTCCACTTCCCACATTCCTAATTGGGCACGGATCTCCTTGAGAATGGTAGGGTCCGTGGCTGGGCTGAACGCCACTGCCGACTTGTCGAAGTTGATCCGCTGGCCCTAGAATCTAGAGTATGCCTCAATGGTTGTCTAGATGAAACCTGCCTCCGCCACAGTGGCCTTCCCAAAGAGCATGGTGTCATCTGTAAAAAAACATATGCGAGATCTTCGGAGCCCTACGGCCACTCTAATTCCGCTCAGCCTTCCACTGTATTGGAGATCATGCAACATACTTGAGAAGACCTTGCTACAAAGATGAAGAGGTAGGGGGAGAGTGGGTCACCCTGCCTAATTCCCTATTCTGGAATGAGTTCCAAAGCATCTGCCATTCAGAAGGAATGAGAACGCTACCAAGGAGACGCATGTCGGGATGAGCTGCACCAACCGTGGAGGGTAGCCTAGCCTGGTGAGCAGGGGCATGATGAGCTGCCACTCCACCCGATCAAAAGCCTTGCTCATATCTAGCTTTAAGGACATGAGCTACCGACCCCGTACCCCCTAAATTTTCATGTAGTGGTGCGTCTCGAAAAGGTGTCACGGACCCATAGCGCAACCACCTTGGAGGCGACCCGGTATACCACATTGCACAGGCTAATTGGCCTAAACTCAGAGACTCTATTCGGCGAGTTCACCTTTAGGATCAGGACAACATGAGTATGGTTCACCCCTCGTGGCAGCCGGCCCGTGTTTAAGATGCTTAACACATACAACACCACACAAGGCCCCACGATGTGCCAGAACCGCTTGAAGAACACAGGCTCATTCCATCCGGGCCCGACGACTTATAGGGGTGCATGGACTTCAGTGCTTTCACCACCTTTTGCTCCTCATACCACAAGTCTAGCCGCCCCCTGGCAGCAGTTATGACCCGAGGCTTAATGCGCGCTAGTGCCCACTCAATGTCGCCCACCTTCGGGCTCGACGATATGAATATACCCCGGAAGTGCTCTGAGATGAGCCACTCAATCACCTCTGGGTCCTCTTGTTTGACACCAAACTCATCCTACAGTCCGTCAACTATGTTTACCGCCCTTCGCCTAGAGGCATAACTGTGAAAGTACGTCGTGTTCCTGTCCCCCTCCTTATACCAATGCTGCTTGGTACGCTGCTTCCAGCGGATGTCCTCCTGGTCCAAAAGCAGCTCTAATTGCCACTGAAGGGTTGCCATCCGATCTTGGCTCCAGCGTGATAACCCCCTGCTCCAGCGCAAAGATTTGCTGCCGAGTGACGGTAATATGTTCAGTAAGCTGCTTGTCCTGGCCCTTCCCCTAGGAAACTAAATTGATTAGGCACGGTCTAGCTTTTTCGGGAAAGATTATAGACCCGTGTCCCAGCTATCATTTACCATCTGTTCACAATCCGCCGATTTCACCCACATCGCCTCAAATTTGGGTCCCAGTCTTCGAGGAGGGCCCGAAGCATAAGGGGCCTGCTTTAACAGCTGAATGTGCAAGGTTTTATGGTCCAACCAAAAGTGTCACAGTGGACAACCCTACTGCAGGGAATAAAGATCTTGCAGGGGTGTGTACCAGACGGCCCTGTCCAGCCTTTCCCATTGTGTGTTTGGAGCCGTGATGCTATGACACCACGTGAACGGGTACCCTCGATATCCCATATCGCTTAGCCCATAGCATTCCAGTGCTTCCCTGAAGCACACCATCTGGCTTGAAGGGCGCCGAGTGCGACCCATATACTCAGAATGGGTGAGCACCTCGTTGAAGTCCCCCCCACGCAGCCAAGGTAAACCTTGGCCCACTACCATCAAGCCCCGAAACAAATCCCACGACTGCCCTTTGCTAGCTACAGCCGGTTCCTCATACCATCCTGTGAATCTAAACAGAGACCCCGCAAACGACACATTAACATCAATAAATTGTGAATGAAAAGCAATCAATGACACAGAGACCTCAGGCTTCCAGAGGAGAAGTTACCTCCCTGATCGACCTCGTGCTGGCACAGACAAGCCAAAATAATGGAACTTCGATTTTATTACTCCAGCTTCAATATAGCATAGCTTTGTATCTGATAAAAAAACTAGATCTGGTTTCCTAGAGCGGTTGAGACGGCCCAATTCCCAAACTATCGGGATGTTTCCCAACCCTCGATAGTTACAGCACACGATACTCATTCCGTGGGGAAGGACTCATGGCCAGTCCTAGCCCCTTGATTCTCCTTACTATATCCACTGCGCCTTGGTTCCAGCTTTCCCACCTCCAGAGCATCGCCCTTATTACCGGCGCCACCCACCAGCCCACCCACCCCTAGACAAAACTCCAGCCACTGAAGGTACTCCCCGAGCGCTATCGGGGCCCCTGGCTCACTCTAGCGAGGCCCAGACAGACGTCCCTTCTTGGGCATGGCCTCCACAGCAGGTCATTCAGCTTTGCTATTCTCCACATTCACCAACACAAGTTGGCGCTGGACACCCAGCTTTGGGGCCCCACCAGATAGCTGAATCGTAGGCACCCTTTGGTGAGTCCCACGACGACCTCTCGCGACCTTCCTCGATGAGGTGTCCTTGTTCTGTTGTACCTCACACAACACTGCATCATCTACGTGACCCATTGCACTCATGGCCCCAGGCCCTAGCTCAGTCGCTCCAGTCAATCCGTTGATGCCCTTGGGGCTTAAGCTACTACGAGTGGGTCCCCTTCACTGCTCTCACCAGTTCCTCTCCCATCTCTACATCCATCACTTCCTTCCCCTCCTGCTTCTCATTCTCCTCTTCCTTCTCCACCTCCTCTTTCTCCTTCACTTCCTCTTCCTCCTCTTCCCCATCCTCTCCCTCCTCCTCCGTTGCACCTCCCTTCCCTCGCCTCCCTCCTTCAATCGCATCAAAAGCCCCCATGCCAGGGGTGATTTGGGACACCTTGGCAAACACCTCCATCGCCTCCCCCCTACTAAATACCCCTTCACACTACTGCCTCATCCACCGTATCGGAATCACTAATTTCCACCACCATTGGCACATCGGCAAGGCTCCCCGGCCGCCCATATTTCTGTCCACGCCCCCTCTATCACCAGACTGGTCCCAGTCCCAACAGTTTTTCCTGAGCGTAGGGTACCCCCCAGCGACACCCACCAACACCATCGCTCGACCCCTATCAAGGCCACCCAGAGAGTAGTGCCGACCCCGAGCCGCCAATTTTCTTTGCTCCTCTCCTGGGCCCCCTACCAGATCTGTGCTCAGCCGATTTAGGGCCTGCTGAACTGGCATCTCTACCCACAGCCTTGACGGGCCTGCCTCAAACTGTTTTGGCCCACAACTACTTACTAGGCTTAGGGCTCCGTGCCCTATAGTTACGAGGGCTTGCACTACTCCCCCTGGCCCTGCTGCCTCGTGGGCTCTGAGCCCCTGTTCCTGGGCCAATGCCGTTGAACCGCCAGGTAGCACTTCCCCTTGGGCTGAGGGGGCGATAGGGCCCTAGCCACCTTGGTCACTCCATATAGCCTGTAGTTGGTGGGTGCCTTGATCCATTCTCCGTACCCAAGTGGCTTGCTCGATGCCATCCCTGTCACTGACTTTTGTAGGCACGTGTTCAGAGTGTGCCCAATCCGTCCACAGTGGTAGCATATATCGGGCAACTTGTCATACGGGATCGGACAAAGATGAGTCGCCCACTGAAAGTCCACAGGAATCAGACACTTGAAGGGCTCAGTGATATCCAGATCCACTTTCACTCACAGCCACTCCCCCATGCATGTCCCTGCATCGTTCATATCCGTCTCCAAGTATCTCCCACTATGCTAACCACATTCGGGGCAAAATGAGGGTGCAACAGATGCATCGAAAGCTTATAGATGTGGATCCACATTCGGGGCAGTGATCGAACTTCAGGTTTGATGCCACCATACCCTCCGTAAACTCGCTTAGCACCAGCAGCCATCGATAAAAAACTTACGGCCTACTGTCAAGAACCCATTACTTTTCCACCATATTCCGAACTAAAAGCAGATGGTATTTTTGGCTACCTGATGGCAGCGCATGCCGTGCTTTGGAGCCCACACTCTGGTGAACATGCTCACAATCAAGGTATCACTCGTGGCTTGAGAACTTTTCCAACAAGCGTTACCACTAGGTTCTCCACCGCCGACATAGACCGGTGAACACTCAACACCTGCTGCTCGGCCGCCGTGAGCGAGACGGAGTCCAAACAGGAACCGAGGTTGTTGGCCATGATAGATAACATCAGGGAAAAATAAGAAGACTGGTATAACTATATGGTCGAAGATGCGTAGAAGAAGAAGAACATTCCAAGCGATGAGGAGATCTGATGCCAAACACAAACCATATATAGCCATCCACAGCCGGCGAGATAAGGATAACATCCTCCCACACTGAGATAAAGATGACAACTGTTCGTGTTTGGAGAGGAGCTCTGCAATCGTTGCGAGAGGAGAACTCTAGGTTTCTTGGAGAAGAAACCCTAGTCGCCGCTCATCTATTTTTTGTCCCTTGGTTGGTAGCAACAACCGTTTATTGTTAGATTGTGAGGAATTAGAGAGATAGAAAGGTGGCAAGATTTTATTGGTGGCATAAGAAATGGAATATGATGGTGGCATAGGAAACCTACTGCGGAATTTGGGCAGTCAATTTCTTTGAGATTAGATTTCAAATTACTTTCCAATTTTAGTTTGAAGAATGCTCTCCTCATTTCTCAAAACCCTTACTCTCTCTCTCTCTCTTTTCTTGTTCTCTCTCTCCCTCCCACCCCTTTCCAAAAGAAGAAGACCACCATAGTCACGTTCAAGAAAGAAACATGAGACCTATTAATTTTATTTTGTTGCTTTAACTTACTTTGGTGAGTCAGTGGTCATTTGGGTTTTATGGGAAATCCAATTGCGGTGAAGCAAAATCAAAGAATCTCTTCTTCACCACTGATATGACACAAAATGTCTAGATCTAGATGCTTTGGTTAGCTGGATGAAGATTTAAAGATATAGCTTGGATCTGCAAATTGGTAGTTCGGATGGGTGAGAACTGAGCTCGGATCTGAGCTCTGGAGCTAGGATGAGTGATGGTGGAGCTTGAATCCGGGAAGCAAGAGCTTGGCTCAGCAGCCTTCTTGAGGAATCTGGTAACAGGGGCAAGAAACAAGAAACAAGTGGGGCTATCCCCCCTGCGCCAATCCGACGCTCAAGTTAGTAGAGAACATGAAGCAAACTATATTGACCAAGAGCTTAAGTCCGTAAGAGAGAGCATACCTGAAAAGAGTCTGAATGCTGAATATATATAGCCTCACCTTGGAGTGTCTGTTGGAGTCATGATGAGCCAGCCTTGATTGTACTCCTTAATTGCCTCCTCATTCATGGTGACTTGAATGCCTTCCTTTTCTCTTGTTGGTGTTATGGCCCAGTCTTGAATGCCTTTGTAACTCCTTTGCTATTTATGGCTCGGATAGGGCTCTGTTGAATCCCAACTTAATACTGAGCTCTCGTGACGTTGTCCCAGACGAGGTCAGCTCTCCAGGTCGTTTCGGATGAGGTTAGCTCCCTAGGTTGTCCTGAACGAGGTTAGCTCCTCAGGTTGTCCTTTGTAATTATTGTCGTGAGTAACTCCTGCATGAAATCAGCCCCGAATTCCCGCCCCATAATGATGCCTAGCTATCATGCCAAGGTTACCGTTATTCTGACCTAAGCTTCCCAAGCCCGGCTATCATGATTATTACTAACCTAAGCTATTTCCTTAGCTCGGCTGGACTAAGCTACTGGCTGACCTAAGCTTGACTATGGGCTTTACATGCTTAAATTTATTTTGTCTTTATTGGGCCAGACTCAATAACCTTAGCTATTTTTATGCACACCAACCACAATCTATCTACTATCTACTGAATATATCTCGACATAACTTTGGTAAGCATATGTACACCATTCTTTTGAGTGTGAACTTTCTAAAACAACAAAATCTTGGATTCCAACACATCTTGATTCTCATAGTATCACACATCAATGTGTTTGGAACAAAAAGTTGAATTCAGACACAAACGAATTATACTCGATCTATTGTTAGAATGTACAAATCTTTCTTGCTTCATGCCTAATTATTGTACAAACATTTGCAACCAAGGAGCTTCCTTACATGATTGAGTGATTACAATGCATTATGACATTGTAGTGGATAACAATATGCATTTCTACAACTTGCATTTCCAAGAAATTGCTCCTCTGCACAAATCATCAAGTATCTAGAATTGGATTTTCTATCATCTAAGTCGTCTGCCATGTCAGAATTTGTATATTCATCCAACATTGGCTTTCCATTTCCCAAACATAACGCAGTTTGAAATTACCTCTAAAATATCGAAAGATCCATTCAATAGCCTTCCAATGCACTTTTCTTGGATTTGACATAAATTGACTAACTCCAATGGAAGTGTGGATGAATCGACATCAAATAGAGGAATTTTTTGATGAACTTTCACTAAACTAAAAAAGAAAGAAGAGAAATTGATCAAGAAGTCGGTTAACTTTCGCATGAAAGAAGGTAAAAAAAACAAGAATTCGTGCTATTGTTTATCAAACTTTTCATCGCCCAGCTCGAACGGTACAAATTCCTAAGCCTAACAAGCCTGGTGAGTATCGACAGCTACTCATTGCCAGCCCACGTGATAAAATTGTGAAAAAGGCTATTCAGATGGTGCTTAGCGCTATCTTTGAACCTATATTTCACGATTCTTCTCATGGCTTCCGGCCAAATCGATCGGTAATGACAGCTCTTGATGTAATCCAATCCGGTCAAATGAAGCTTGTTCTTCAAGTATTATGTCTAGCCTGGTACAAACAATAAGATACATCAGATTGCCTACTGCTAAAGCACAACGAATCTTTTTTCATTTTTTCTTTGTCTTTCTCACTTGTAGCATAGTTATCAAGCCCGATCGACCCGCGAACCGCTCCCCTTATCGGCCGAAACGAAGGCCCAAACCTGGAAGTCGATATAATCTGTCAAGCCTAGTCAAAAACTGGTGGCGAGACCCGCACATCCCCCCTTATTATTATTATTATTTGCATTTTCTAAGTTTTCTTTGACTGAAAGTCTGAAACAAAAGAGAAAAATTAGAAAGATCAAAGAAGCCTTATACTAGAATTCGACTGAGTTCAAGTGTTCAACACTTCAACATCTTCGCACAACCGTTTGAGAGAAATCCCAAAGTGTGATGGAAATAAAAAAATGTAGACAAAAATGAGATGCTTTTTGTTGTGTGGAAAAAAATAGGGTAGTTGCATTTGTAGAATGTAACTTTTCAAATGAAGTTGCATTTTAACAAAATCTTTCAATTTCTTATAGGTACATTTAGTGTGCATTTCTCGATTCCATTCCTGTAGATCACCAGACCATTTGGGAATTTGCAATAATAGGATACATCCAATATTTTTGACTATTATGTAAAATGGTAAAAAAATATATTTTTTAATAATCGATTGAGCGATCTTGAACTAAGAAATATACCCAAGAAGCTAAGGTTAGTAAAGATGAGAGTGACTATTCACTATAATATCAGTTCCCACTTCTTAATTATTTATTTGTTGGATATTTTTTGAATGGGGAATCTTGCATTCTGAAAATGCAATTTTCAATTTACTTTTTTTTTGGTTTAATTGACGGAAATTTTGTCACTTGATGGAAGTGTGGTCAAAATTGCATTCTTCAAATGCCATTTTTTTTTATAGAGTTTTTTTTTATAATTTTTATATAATCAATTATATGGCACAATTAAGGAACCTATTTTTTTTAATCTTAGGGGAATTATGTCTACATAGATGTATTTTTATTCTTTTAGTTTTAGTTAATAATTTACTACCCATAGTACGTAGAAAGTTATCAAACTTATTCTTTTACTTACCCTTATCAAATATTATGTAAAAAGTTAAAACTCATTAATTTTACTATCCTTTATTTTTTTTAACAACAACAATTTTTTCTTTCTTTGTAATACTTTCTATCTTTTTTCGATATAAACCTGTATTCTTTTAGTAGCAACGTATAGTTGGGCTCATCTAATATTGAGCTTAAATATTTATAAGACCCTATTAAAGCCCTAAACCCCCTTTTAGTACTTTAATTGGCTTATAATAAGTTAACGTAAGATTTTTTTTAATGCGAGAAAAATACTTTTAAATTGAGAAATGAGAAGAAAAAAAATTAGGTACAGTTTTTCATTTCTTGGTACAAAATTAGATATTTATAATAATAAAATCAGATATGCATAAACTTTAAATTTTAATACTTTATTTTAAAATTTTATAGTTGCATTTGCCAAATGCAAGCTCACGTTCATAAAGAAGCACTCATGCATTTCCGTAAACTTCCCTCAATTTTGACGGCAAAATTAAATTTTAAAAAAATGAGAATTTCAATGTTGCATTTGCCGAATGCAACTTCAACCTTTTATAATAATATCTAGCATTCTGTAAACTTCTGTCAAATTTGGTGGCAAAATTTAATTTAAAGAAAAAAACGATTTTCAAAGTTGCAGCAACTTCAACCTTTTAAAGCAATATCTAGCAATTAAATAATTAAGAAGTGAAAAAATGTAGTTGCATTTGGGAAATGCAACTTCATTTGTAAAGTAGCATTGTGCAAATGTAACTACCCTATTTTTTTTTTTCCACATAACAAAAAGCATCACATTTTTGTCCACCTTTTTTATTTCCATCACAGTTTGGGATTTCACTCTCAACCGGTTGACACACCAGTCTAAACCAACATGGTAGGAGTGTTTATAAGGTGGTGTACCAAATACGGTTGGAGTGTTTATAAGGTGGAGTATCAAACACGGTAGGAGGATGGGGCAAGAGATAGTGGCAGTGGCACCACCATCAACCCCTGCTGTTGTAGGAAATGCAATTAACGTTGCTCGGCTCTGGAGCACGACGCCCCCAACATCTCTGGCGCCAAGGTTCAGGTTTTGTCTGACGGATGAAGAGTTGGTGAGGTATTACCCGAGGAGAGGAAGGTTTGTGACCCTTTAGGTTCCAAGTCATGAGTGAGATGAATGTTTTCCTTGCCATTATCTTATAAGTCGATTGTGCAAACAATACTTGTTGGAAGAACAAGATTGACATTTGATGATGTGGTCACAAAATTAAGGGAGAATGGGAAGATAACGGGAAGACCATTATGCCCAGGGGGAGATGAAGCACTAGTTACAGAGAGTTTTGATTGAGGGAAGAGTCATTGGCGAGGAAGGAGCAACACGCGTCGAAAATCTTGGTCGAGAGACTAGAGTAATTTGGAGTTTTATTACTCTGGGGAGAATGGTCACATTCATATACATGTTTCTGTACTAAATTGAGTATTGAGTGGGCTCAGCCCAAAAAGAATAAAAGCCCATAAACATTGTAAGCACATGTTGGAATGAAACTAAACCATAGATAAGAGTGGATATCGGGATAGTAAATAAACATGAGAAAAAGGTTATCCATTTTCCTATTAAATGGTTGGAGAGAGTTAAAAAAGGAAAGTCTTGAAAGAAGGAGAATTATTAATCTGCATTAAGTACGGAGATCGATTACAAATCATATTCTGCACTAAGTATTAACATCCGTTACTGATTATATTAACTGAGAGATATTGATTACAAAAGAGTTTAAAAGACTCAACTGAAATAAAGGGCAAGATTCAAGCCTGGAAAGTGATTACTGAGTTACGGCTAAACGGTCAAATTACAGAAGAAGTCTATAAATATCTTGAGCTAATGCTCAAGGAGGTATGCAACTTAATTTATGCGTTACTTTCGAATTAAGCTCTGAATTATATCTTTGAATCATATCTTTGAATTTCATATCACATACCGACTTGAGAGCTGGAATTTCATATCTTTATGTTGTCTATTTTTTAGGTTTTATTATTAGATCTCATGGGCATTTACAGCTGTTTTAATGCTTAGTACAGGAATTTGGAGGAAGGGTCCAGTAAGGAAGAAGGAGTGCAAAAGAAGAGAAAATCGATGGTCTAGCTGGCCAAGTGACCCATTGACACAGTGGCCAGGTTGATTCAGCATGCTATGGGTTATTCCATGATATTTTTGGGAGTTCAGAACTGGACTTACACGATTCATAATTCGTCCAGCCCAGAAGAAAAGCCCAAAGCAAGAATTAAGGGAAGTTGTCAAGTTCATGATTACTTCACCTGGAAGTTATTCATTTCAATTAGAGTTGTAACTGTATGAAAGCTGCCAAAAGTGTGGTGTGATTGGAGGAGTTTTTCTATTATGACTCTATTCCTATTATGATTTTAGTTTCCTTAGTTATTAGTTTCCTAGTTGGATATTAATTCCTTTTGTAAATCAGTTTCCGAATCTAATTTGGAGATTGATTCCTTTCCTTTTCTAATTCCAATTATGCACATTATTTAATGGACATAATTGGGAGAGAAAATCATCATCTTTACATCCTAGTTTTTCCGTTAATCCGAGAATAGACTTCCCGGCTAGTAAGTAGTATTATTTCCAGTCCTTTGGAGTTTAATCAGGCGACTTCCCGACGTACTGTTCCATTGTCCGTCTGCCCAGACCGACCACCGACTATTGGGTGACTTCTCTGATCGGTTTCCGCCGTATTTCATCAATTCAGTACTTTCTTTCTTAATTCTTCTTTTGGTTATTCCACTATGTTTACGTTAAATTATTATTGTTTGATTTTTAGTAGCATGAGTAGCTAAATTTCTATTCTGGTAAACATGTAATGATCTTTAATCTATGTATGTCATGAAACTAAATTGACCTTAAATTAATATGCATGTGTTCCAATTTACTCTGTGTCCATAGATTCCACTGCTTCAATTTAAATAAGCCTGCGCAACTTGTCTAGATTTGGTAGAGCCAATTAGACCCATTTAGTCATTTAGTGGACAAGTCTAATAAGGTGGTAAACCCTCTAGTAATTGAGAGTGAATAGGTTAGTAATTCTATCACTGCATATTCATGTTAGAAGAACTAAAACCGAGTTTCCCTAATTAATAATGTTGTTAATACATTAAATAGGTGGCGGCATATTCCAGCATGTTGTGTGTTAATTAGAAAACAGTTAGTCTTAGCATATTTTAGCTGATTGTCAATTAAGCAATGGGAAATTGGGTTGGGTTCTGAGCATATTCTCATCAACCTATAACTAAATGATGACATCCATGTTAACAAATCTATGAGTTTATAATTGACATACTATGATTATTGTGATTTACATAATTGCTGATTTTTTTTTTACTAATTGATATCATTTTAAGGGCTTAATTGATATCAGTAATAATGTCTCAATTTACCCATACATTCATTTGTGTGGAAAAAAAGGCAGTTGCTAACCAAACATCTTTACATCAATAGTTCTTACGAAATTAAATTCACTTTGTTTTCCATGTGGATCGATCATGCTTCTAGAAATGGCCACGGTTCCAGTTCGAACCGGAACCGACCCAGAACCGGACCGCCGGTTTTGGAACGGGAATCGTGGCCCCAGGTTCCAGAACCGAAACTGGCTCTGACAGTTAAGGTTCCAGTTACTTTTGTCTGAGAATCGGGAACTGGCGGTTCCAAAGGGTCCAACCCTCCAGTTCTAATGTGAGAACTATAAAAATAATAATTTTTACATTTCTCTTGCACAGATTCGTACACACAACCCTTTGTTAAAATTAAAAGACTTTAAGCAAAGTTGATTAACCACTTCAACTATTTACTTTTTTTGAACTTCTTTCTTATAATTATAATTATATTATATGTTTAACATATGATAATTATAATTATATTATATGTTTAACATATAATATATAAAAACTATTTTTAATATATATTATAATAATATATAAACTAATAGTATACTTTTTATATATATTATTAATATAATTAAATAAGCATTAAAATAAAATTAATTAATTATTAAATTAAATTAGATCCAACCGCAACTTCCGCAAATGATGAAGATGAATTATATTAAATATTCAAGATGTATTTATTTTGTAAAAGTTTCAATGCTTCAGAGTTCAAACTCTGATTTCTCACGATTTATAACAAGACATCACTCTCTTAATTTTTTTAATATATTGAGGTATTATTCATCTGTATATATATATATTTTCACAATTTATTTTTGTATCTTTTATTATATAAATCATTTAATTGTTTAAATGTATGTACCGTCGCTACATATTTTATTTTATTTTTGTAATTTTAATTATTTATAAATAATTGAGTTATTAATTGAGTCAAAATAAAATAACATTTATAAGTTAAAATTTTTAAATAAACGAAAAAAATTGTTAAATAAACCGAAGATATTGGAATCGGAACGGGAACCTTGACAGAGTAGAACCGGAACCATGATAGAACCAGAATTGGAACCGGAACAGGCGGTTCTAGACCCTGCACGGAACCGTTTCCCCAAGGTTTCGGTTCCGGTTCCACTGATTTATGAACCGTAACCGGCGGTTCCGAAACCGTGGCCATCCCTACATGCCTACTATATTCTTATAATTAATTGTTGTATGTTAAAAGCACTTTTTAGTACATTTGATAGGGGTGTGACAGTCCGCCTATCAGATACCATTCCTAGAGCTCCACAAAACATATGAGGCAGAAGGTCTGGATACCAAATTTCCAGTAAATGGCGCTGAAAAAAGAAAGATGCCAACTTGATTGATCACTTTATACTTGGAAAAATTGCAAAAGGAGTCCACAATCTTTACCATCAAATGTAATTCACAATCTTTAGTAAGTATCAAATGTAGTCCGCAATGTATCTGTATTGTTTCAATTTCAGTCCAAAAGACGGAAATTGGACCAAATTAACGGTCAACACATTTGACCGTCAGTCAAAGGCGGTTTTGACCTCCTAAAACCACCCCCAAAGATTGTGGACGACATTTGAAACATGAGTAAAGATTGTGGACTACTATTGATTTTTTTTTTTTTCCAAATTGTTGGTGGGAAATTTTTAGAATTTAGAAATTTTTAGAATTGAAATTAAATAGTTTCTTGTTTTCGATAATTTTTCATTTTCAAACTTATGACATTATTTTATTTTTCTACCTTTTTTGTTTCAGTTTTTCTCTATTCATCCTTGTAATTTGTACCTTTTTTTTTTCTTTTTTATCTTTGTCATTCTTTTTTTTTCTCTCTCTCTACTTTCATTTATTTCTTTATTTTTCTACCCAACTCTTATTTTCTGTTTTTCTTAAACATTCTTTCACTTTAATTTTTGTTACACCCCAGATTCACTATCCCGCATACAAGGGGTAGCTTCACCAGATGTCTACCTGGTTCGCACTAGGACTCAGAACATGCTTATTATACAAATTTATATTCTTTATTAATATATAAAATTTAAATCTTACTAAGCCTTACAATATATATATATATATATATAATTTAAAACTTACACAGCCCTACAATATTCTTTAGAACTTATATTTTTACTATTCACAGCAGTACAATCGATTTTACCCGATTTAGGGACTTTTAAAATAAAATAATTTTATGATTTTATAAAGAAAATATTTCTCAACTAAAATTCTTTTTATAAAAATATTCTTATAAGTTTATTAAATGTTCGTAAAATATTTTAAAATATTCTGATATACTTATTATGAATGTTAGGGTACAACAACTAAAATAACTAATTTGACACTATTTATTCTACATATATACTTATTAAGTATGAGATAATTATCATTTCAAAAAAAAAAAAAAAGTATGAGATAATTATAGACCACACATTATTATAATATTAATAAGGGTATGAAGAGTAAATAATTTAAAAGTTGACTATTCTATTGAAAAAAAAAAAATTCAAAATGAATTCTTCTGATGGATTTAACATAATTTTTTGTAATTTGGGAACCTCATATAATAAGTAAAAGGAATCAAAATTGTCAATATCTTCAAAAGTAAGATAAATGTGTTATTCTTAAATAATTTGAAAAAAAATCAATAGTAGTCCACAATCTTTACCCATGTTTCAAATATAGTCCACAATCTTTGAGGGTAGTTTCAGGAGGTCAAAACTGCCTTTGGCTGACGGTCAAATGCGTTGACCATTAATTTGGTCCAATTTCCGTCTTTTGGATTGAAATTGAAACAAAACGGATACATTGTGGACTACATTTGATACTTACTAAAGATTGTGGACTACATTTGAAACAAGGGAAAAGATTGTGGACCACTTTTGCAATTTTTTCCTTTATACTTCATCGAAGGAAACTTTTCAAAAGGATAGTCGTTGCAGTCAAATTTCCACTGTAGTCGGATTATCCTTGTCACAATAATAGACTTAACAATTGACGCATTAATTCAGACACTTGGGGGATTTTCTTCTGGACAGACAAAATCAAGCATACGAGACGGTATGCCATAGAAATTAACGATAATCACAGCAGAATCTATGAACTCATATCCAATGCCTACAACTACAATTCAACACAACCGCGTTGATGTGCTGGCTTTTGGAATTTTTTGCGGCAGACGTTTTTACTGGATTGTGTAAATTTTGAGAATAGTTTTAAATGGGATTAAAGAATTATTGCAAAAGGCTGACTCGTGCCATGCTCTTATAGGATGTCTGACAAGGGCCTTCAGACTCAGGTCATGACTCGCCATCTTTGCCAAAAAGTTTGAGACCCCAAATCCATTGCGTATCCTCACAATGCCTAATATAAGGAACAATTTTCCCCATGTCGATTCGGGTTCGGGTTTTGCAGTCATGATAACCCGGAGGAGTAAAGAAACAGGGCTCCGTTGACAGAGCTCGGAAACAAGCTGGATTCGAAACCTTGTAATCTTCAGGCATTTCAAGAATCCATGGCTTCATTCCTCCAAGACTTTGAGCAACGTACCCGAAAGTCGACCGAGAACTCGTCACCAACTTATCTGTCAAGCTCAGCAGATACATTTCTTCCCACGCTCTCATATCGTGGATCCTCTCGCCAAAACGCTGCTGTTCTTCATGGCTAGGCTGGAAAACTTGAACTATTTCCCCTGTGACGGTTGTATGTTCGTGGTACATACTTCTAAGTGTTTCATAATACTTATCGCTCAGAGATGTCACCAGCACAGCTTTAGTCTGGTTAGATTTTGCTGTTGTTTCGTTGATGACTCGGGGTAAAAGATTCTCGTCGAGCACATAGGTCAGAATCTGATCCTTGTAATGCTCGAACGGGTCGGGTTTTGTCATGAATATTCTTACTTGGATCCCGATCTTTTCATCGGATGTTGCTAAATAATCGTTGTAAGAGCAGATCCCCAGCAGACCTCTAAACCTTCATATTATTTTCTGTTTGGTCCTTGACGGTTTAGAGGTCTGTTTGGTTTCCCAGCAGAACTCCAATTTGGAGTTTTTTTAACTTTTTTTATTATTTTCATTATTTACATATTAGTCCTTAATTTACTTTTTAATTTTATTTCAATTGATTGATTAAAACACAAATTTTTCTAATAGTATAATTTTAAGAGTTTAATCCATTTAATTGTTATTTCACAAGTAATAAAAAGATTATTAATTATTAATTAACTCTAATTAATTAAACAATTATTTATCAAATAATATAAATATGAAAAATGACATCAAAATATATACAATTATAAATACACTAATTAAAACATGCATATTTATAAGATCACTTAAACATTACTTAATATTAAAAAGTACATAATATTAAAATAAATTGCATAATTAAAAAAAGAAAAGAAAAGACATTACATAAAAGTAAAAAACATTAAAATGCAAAAAAAAAAAAAACAAAATTAAAAACAAAAACACACACACAACAATAACTTCCGGTCACTAGTAATATGATCAATAATGTGGTAAGTCACTCCCGGATCCACCTAAGTTGTCGAAAGTACCCCCGAAATCATCATTTCCGGAACGCGGAGGTGGAGGAAAATGTTGGTGTCGTATGCTTGCCATAATTTCTGACTGTCGAACCCGAATATACTCATAATAATTCGGGTCTGTAATACTGTTCAAATTTACTGCCATTATATTAGCTTCCTGGGCCTTTTTTTTCAAATCCAAATATATTTGACGTCATTCGAATGCAGAAGACGACTCTGATTAGTAATATTGGTTTAGGAGTTTTTTTAAAAATATAATTATGTAAGTTTGTTTAGCATTATTAATATCGGCGTGTCTTAATTAACTTTAAGTTAATTTGTATTTTAGTAATATTGATTTCAATATTAATATAATTATCGTTTCATTATTAACCTATTGAATTTATTATATTAGACGAAAATGCAAAAGTACACAACTATTTGGGGTCGTTCTGTAAATAACCTAAATAGTACAAAGTTAATAAAATTGAATTTAAAATTATGTGCATAGAGGAATAAAAATAGAATATTCTTTTAGAGGGATATATAGAGTTCTCTGCTGGAAAGAGTTTACTGTACAAAACTGAAAAATAGAGATAGATGTGACTTTAAAACTCCAAACTGCTGGGGATGCTCTAATAACCGGTGATTGCCTTCCAAACGTTGTTGGTGGGATGAAAGAGATACCGACCCAAGAAATGGAAAACAGTTTCCTTCTCCGGAAACAGGCGATTCAGCTCCTCCTGGAAAGATGGCATCAGAAACAGCGACGGAACGAAATAGACATTCGATTTCAGGATCTGCCAGGGGAATCCCTGGAGAAAAACCTGGTCATCGTCGCAGAAGAATCGCTGATCATCAACATCATATTATTAAAGAGATTAACGCACAGCGGAATAACTTTTCTTTGTAATAACGAACAATAATCAAACCCGCACGCACACAATCTGTGCGGCGCACCTAAGCCGAAGCTTGGTCGAGAAACAACCTGAAGGCTATTCAGTTTCTCTCTGTCTATTTCTGTATCTATCTCTGTTTTTCTTTGTGATCTCTTTGTGATTACAATGATCACCCAATGCCTTTATTTATAGACTTAACTATCCCTGAATCCTACCATAAATCTGATCCAGAACTATTTCTTAAAACAACTAAGTTTCTCAAAACAAACACTAAACCAAATAGGAAATAGACAAATAACAAATCCTACTACAATTATAATTACCTAATAAGTAAATACAAGTTTGGTTTAATTAATTCTAATAATCATGAGCCAAATGGAGATAAACATAACTCATGTTGTTCTTCTTCTTTTGATTCTTCAGCATATTTCCATAACTCATGTTGGAATGTTTCCCGAAACTTGTCTCCCGGTGATCAACGATTGGAAAATCAGGGGGAACTAACCAAGAAGTCCCTGGAAATGGTTCGCAAAACAGATCAGAAACCCGAACCCAGCTACCGACGAGGAGGACTCTTTTGGTTAACAGAGCATAAAGGAAAGTAGAAGCTAAAGTAATCATTCGGTTTCCCAAACCATCGCGGGGCATCCAAACCACATACTTACAGCCTGTGGAGCTGTTTTTTCAGCCTGATTCGAGAATCTCCAGGGTTTTATTGTAGGCTTCGGTCCCTGGTCCACATCGTTTATGTAAAGCTTCGTACCTTCGTAATGCAGAGATGAGATGAGAAGAAGGCTGATGCTTTAGGCCTTTGAAATACCCGGCCGATTCATCCCTACTCCGGCATGATTTCTCATCGAATCCTTCGGATAAAAGCCCGCCAAGAAGCTTATCTGGATGATTTTCTTTCTCATCTGCCAAAAGTAAAGGATTAATTTGAGAGAAAAACCATGTTAAAATCAGAGAAAAACCGAAGGGAAATTTGAATTTTACCTCCTTCAAAAGGTTTGGAATTGAAAGCACTCCAAAAGGTCTCTGGAGATTGGGTTTTCAGAATAAAAAACAGAACAGAGGGCATTAAACATAGGAGGAAGAATATCAATACCTTCTTTGGATTCCATGTGAGATGCCGCTGTGGACATCTTTACATGGTTTTTGCAAGAGGATTCTTAACCTCCTGACTGATATTTGTAGGATATAAATTAATATAAAATACATCCTAATAACACAGGGATTAACACAAGGATTAATGCAGCAAAAATAAATCTTTCTTTATATTAAGCAATACAAAATCCGCCAAGCTTAAAAGCTTTACAAAACATAGCAGAGGTACCAAAAGCTTGCAAGGCTTTTCATAACTCCGAAACAAGATTTTCTACACATGACCTCAAACTTCTCACATCTCAACCTATTTGTCGTTGTAATTCTCAATACTCTGTAATTCTGTGTACTAAAAACTCTACCTCATGGGAATCTGATTCCCTTCTCTCCTTTCGTAGGAGTTCATTTGTTTCTAAATAAGTGGGAGTCTTTTCTTCCCATAAATAAGTTTGAGTTGGAGTTCCTTTCATTTCTGGTCAAGATTCAGTAATTATGTTTTGGTACAAAATTTGTCCAACAAAAAAAAATTGTCATTATATTGTTTAGATTTGTATTAATTGAGTTATTATATATATAGGTTTAGTTTTGTGGATTTACTGTGGTTTATGTTGGATTATTATTGGTTAATTCATGTAACCACGGTTGTACGTACTTCAAAGTAACGAAATTTGACTTTGATTTAAATTATAAAAAAATAAGAAAAATACCATTCACTTACCAAACATACCCACCCGCCCTAATTCTTTCATTGATTATAGTTTCACAAATATTTAGCTTATTTTATAATTATTTTTAGATTTTCTCAAAGTTTTATTTCCCATTTTTCATTCCCTATTTTCTGAGTTCAAGGGGACGCATCAAGGAGAGTTAAGTCCGTTACCTCCCAAATGTGATCACATGTCGAGTGCCCGACACGATCCTTCCGAATCCATCTCACATAGAAAGGGGGTAAAAACGAAAATCCCAATTTACTCTCTTGAATTTTCACTTAAATGGACCTTTAACTTGGAATGTAGTTCTTTGGTCTCTTAATTTAAAAATTATTTCATTTTGGTCCTTCAAATTCAAAAATTATTCTAAAATGGTCCATAACCCAAATTCTTACAATATTTGAGCTGTTTTTTTACTATCACATGAGTTGTTTCGTGTTAGGGGGGATGAACAATGTGATTTAACTTTTATTTTTTCATTATTTCCCTTATCTATTTGTGTGAATCTCACGTGTTAATCAAAAATACGTGAAATATTGTTGGAATTGGGGTTTGGTTCCATCTTGGAACATTTTTTTTTAAGTTAAGCGGCCGAAATAAAATAAATTGAAATTTAGAGATCAAATGGCAACAACGTCAAGTTCAAGGACCAACTGATTGATTCAACCAAAAAAGAATAACTAGACAATTAGATAGGATATATGGCATGGCTATGACTTTTTATTTTTATTTTTTTAACCTACAATTATTGACTATTAATGTGATGATAGCAAAATATTTAACAATTCTGGTTCTGGGTAGACCAGTACATAGTCATAACCAAGCCGTGTACGTCTTCCCCTGGCAAAGGTTGGTCCTGACTTTTTCAAATAAACGTTGATCATTCAATTTTTTTTATAACAAATTAGAGCATCAAGTAAACTTAATTTTTTTTAATCAACAACAAACAGGAGATAAATTTAAGATAGTAAGAACTGGTTTGAAGCGGGTCCATACATACAGCACAGTTTATTCATGCGACGCCGCTTCATCCACGTGTAGGTCTATCTAACAACTGTTTTTTCTTTTTTTGGTTGCCAAATTTGAGTATCACTTTGCTGTTGAAAGAGTAGTAGTTAGTGGTAACGGCTACTTCTTGAAAAGGATATCACTTTTCTATTGAAAGCTGCTACTCCTTGAAGAGAAATTCGAGTATTACTTTACTGTAAAAGGAGTAATAGCTAGAGCTAACTACTATTCCTTGAAGACAAATTCGGGTATCAGTTTGATATTGAACAAGTAACAGTTAGGTCTTGAAAAGTATAGTTAGAGTATTAGTGTACTCTTGTTAGAGTAGTTTCATTTTAAAATTTTTTTTTACCTTTATTATTTTTTTACTACTACTCCTTGAGTAAGAGTAGCACTCGACTCTACTCTTAAGGAGTAGCAATTTCTTTTTCTTTCCCTTATTAGTTTCTTAGTGCTATTTCGTAAGAGTACAAGTGCTACTCTCTGGAAGTAGCAGTTTCATTTTTGTTTTTTGTTTTTTTATTTATTGTTTTTTTTCTTTGTTAATTTCATAGCCATACTCCATAATAGTACAAGTGCTTGTAATCTTCAAGTGTAGCAGTTTCATTTTTATTTTTATTTTATATATATACAACGTGATTGTTGAATAAAGTATTACTGATACTTTGTGAAAATTTCCACCGGTACTGCTCACATGTATAAGTTTTTTTTAATTTTAATTTTTACTTTTTACAAAGTGATATTTGAAAAGAGTAATACTGATACTCGTGAATAATACTACTTGTACTGTTCACAAATAGTAGTTTAATTATTTTCGTGTATCATTCTACAATTTATTATAAAAAAAAATGCGTATACTATTCACATAAACAGTGATGTACGTATAACCTAGTTTTACATGAGATTAACATTTAAGATCAAAGTAATAAGCAATCGACAATCAGGGCCGTTCCTATCAAAAAAATGGCTCTGTTCGATAATAAAAATTTGGGCCCTTTTATACTATGGTAAATGTATTAATAAATTATTTATTTATTAATAATGGTTTCAAACTACAAAAATTTTAAGAAAAATGAAATTATAATATAAAATTAATAATATATAAATTTAAAACACTAATTTTAATTATTAACATAAAAAATAAAATTTAAAAATATAATTATTAGTCAATAATAAATAAATTAAGAACATCCAAAGGTCAAGCTAGCTATAAATGAAGAAAAAAAAATTTAAAGTTAGTGATTAAATTATATTTAAAAAAAAGAATAAAAGAAAATAAAAAAATTCATAAACCTGTGGAAAAATTGCTTCAACTTAGCTTTGAAGATGTGTTGGTGTATTGCTTGACCTGGTGCTATATATATATATATATATATATATATATATATATATATATAAAGGGTTTATTGGAACGACGTCTTTTTGACGTGGTTCCAAAAAAAAAAAAAATCTTTAGTGGATCCACGCCATTCTAGGAAATATTTTTTTTCTCAGAACAGGTCCCGAAGGGGCCCTAAAAATGTTTGGGCCCTGAGCATGGGCTCACCCAACACATGCTCAGGGCCGGACCTGTCGACAATAGAATATGCATTCCATAAGGACCAAAAGTGTTAAAAAAATAAAAATATAAACTATTTCCAATAGAATATGCATTCTACATAAATCACTTCTCTTGTTATCAGGCTAAAATTTTGTAACACATGCCTCTAGACGACTTTAAATTTCAATCCAATACATCGATCCTTTCGAAATCTTCTCTTTCTGGGGCGTTGATCGGAGAGAGGTGGGCGTAATTGTGTTGTTCGCTGAACGGCCGAATGGTATGAACAATAATTCGTTATCAACTTTTTAAAATAACTGTAGTTCCACCCAATTTATTTATGTTTAGGTCATAAAAAGTGCTCAAATTGCGATTGACCCATTTTTTAATAAAAAAAAACCGCCCATTGCATTTCATAGGAGCCAAAAGTGTTAAAAAAAAAAATACAAATAACTTCTATATCAAAATATAAACAGAAAAATCAAAAGTATCATGTGCCAAACATAAGACCAAAAATATGATCCGACCTGGGTGGCCTAGTGTTAGACCCATTTTAGTGGACCAATTTTATTTCCTCGTTTTAAGTTGTAATTTGATGTATTTTCGTTAATTGGGGTTTATTATGTAATAGATAATGTTTATTAGGGAAGAACATTAGACCGTTAGGGAAAATTGTAGGCTTTAGACAAGTTTGTAGATTTTTCGCATGTTGTAGTCCTGTAGGGTCAATTATGATTTAGCTGTTTCGGCCCTATGAAGGATATGACATGGTCCAGCCTTGATGACGAAAATGGATGGATTTGGCTCGAGCCTTGGGTGAAAGAACAGCCTTTGGGCAAGCCAAATGTGTGCTAATTGTAAGTGGGTTGCATTTGGTGTGGGTTGGCTTGAGTGGTGCAAGCCACGGTGTGGCGGTTATGCACGAGGGTGCGAGGCGCCTAGAAATTTGGTGGACCTATGGTGCGCAGCTTAGGCTATGGGTTCATAGTGACGGTTGTGGGCAAATTGGCTGGTGTGCGGCTGTGGTAGTTGGCCATGATCATGGCCCCGAAAAGCGGGAGTCATGCGGGTCGTGGGGGGATTAGGTGGGCAGTTGCGCATGGAAGTTACTTACCTACGGTTTGTTGTAGTTATGCGCGTAGGTGGTTGGGGCTGTCAAGCACGAGATTGGCTATAAATAGCCAAGAGACTAAGGGGTTCGGGGTGGGGACAAGCTTGTGGGAGAGAATTAGTAGCTTGCGAGTTACCTTGGTGAGAGTAGACTAAGGACTTAGTCGAGGCAGGCTATTTTTGGGGATTAGCTTATGTGTTGTGCCTGGTGCACGAGCCTTCCTGCGAGTTGGCGTGGGCTTAGAATAGGCGTAAAATTATTTGTAACTTGTTCATAAATTTGCAATAAACTACTTAAGAGGCTAACTCGCCTTTTCCTACGAGTTCGCCTTTGTGCTGAAGAGGCGAAAACCTCAGTGTGTTGTGCGAGATCGCGAAGTGGGCAACGAGATCTTACGTGGGTGCAAAGTAATTTCACTACTTTGTGCTAAGTGTTTGGCTGGTTAGGTGCGACGCCTAACGCCATTGCAACATTTTTCATCGAGAGAGGAAAATGATGTGATACCTAGCAACCTTCCACTAGGCCAGTCCACTCCAAGGCCCAAAATGGCCAAAAATCACCCGACACCAATCAAAAACTAAGGTGAGCCAAGTTTATTGGGTTCCGGCCCATCCCTTTTTTTCGTTCTTCTAATAAATTTTGGACCCTAAAAATTGCCTTGGGCCAAATGCAATTTGTCAATTTTTTATTCTACTTTTCGGCCTACTGCAATTTGCCAAATTTTATTATACTTTTGGGCATGTAGTTTGCCAAGCTTTGAGATACCTATGTCAGCCTTTTAATTTATTGACTTAATGCACATAGTTATTTTCTTATGTTATCAATGTGAACATAGAAATACTTTTCTTACACTTATATTCGCCCTAGTGGTGGGGGTTCGGAAGCTTCGGCAGTATTTCGAATCCCACCCGGTCCTGGTGCTCTCCGATATCACGATCAAGAAAGTCGTTAACAAGTCAGGAGTTTCAGGCAGACTGGTCAAGTGGGCCATGAAGTTTGGTGAGTATGACATCCAAGTCAAGGCTCGATTGTCAGCCAATGGCAAATTCTAGTCGATTTCTTAGTATAATGCACACCCTCAAATCCCAAACCTCCCCTAGCTCAACCCAATTATTAAGTTGGGTTATTAAATAAGCCCTTAGCGAAAATTCAATATTGGAGGGTTTTCCCTGTAAAAGTTATGCATATTCTTTTGTTAGATTGTTTATTAAATTATTACTTTTATCATAATTTATCTCATGTACATTGTTTAATTTTCTTTTTTAATTTTTTTAAAAGTTTACTTATGCTCCAATTTGTTATAAATAAATTTTTTTTTATATTTCTTGTTCAAACACATTTTAAAATTTGTTTTTGGCTTAATCACTATTTATCCCCTACATTATTGGCTTTTGACTATTTGCCCCCCCGTATTTTTAAAACTAATTGGTTGCCCCTCATGTTTTTAAAACTAACTGTTTGCCCCCCTCTTATGATTCAAACCATATAAATCCTTGAAAAGACAAAAATACTCCTCTGGAATGCTGACATCACACTTTCAAGTTTAAGTAAAAAATTTCAGACGAATATACCCCCTAGCATTAACTAGAGACAAAAGTTTTGAACAATTATTAAAACCCATCACTGAATTCCTTTTCCGATACCGACAAAAATTATAACTATAAACAACTAATTGTACGTACCTGTTGGAGATAATGGAGGGTTGGGAGAAATGGTTGGCTAGGAGCAGAGTGGCCGGCGATAATTTTTTCCCTGGAAAAATCGCTCGGCTCCAGAGAAACAGCAACGGTAGCGGGTTCATTGTGAGAGCCACGATAGGAGTGGGAAAAGTGCAACGTCGGCGATAATGGAGTTCGCAGCTCGACTCCGGAGAAATGATAGCAGCAGCGATTTGGAGCGGGAAAAGTGTAGCGGTGATTGTGTATCTGAGAAACCTTTACCCGTTTATTTTTTTTTTCTTAAGTAATATGCAATTAATACTTGGGGGTATATTCGTCTAAAATTTTTTACTTGAAACTGAGAGTGTGATGTTAGCATTTCATAGGGGTATTTTTGTATTTTCAAAGATTTTTATTCTTTGAATAGGGGGGCCAAAAAGTTAGTTTTAGAAATACGGGAGGTAGCCAGTTAGTTTAAAAAATACGAGGGAATGGGCAAATAGTCAAAAACCAATAACACATTAGGGTAAATAGTGACTTTGCCTTCTTTTTTTTTTCTTTTTTTTTCACTTATAAAGCATAAAGAACGTTTTTGCTGTGCCAATGGAGCCTTACTTGTTTCTACAATTTACTGCTGGATCAGCAAAGCATATGCAATTTCTACAATTCATTTAAACAAACACAGCAAATGCATCACTGCATTTGGATGGTATAGCTCCAACTGAAATCTGATTTTAGTCTGAACTGATCTAAATAAAATGGAATGGAAAAATTGTCATGACAAGTGGCGTTGGTAGGAAAAAAATTCAAACGGTTGAATCGTTACTTTGTTGCCGTACAGATTATCTGTTTTCCGCCCACAAAAATTTTTTTTTTTTTCTTTTTGAATTCAGCATTATTTCATTATCCTATCATCTATTACATTGAAGACAAATATTGTGGAGAGAGGAAGAACGAAGTTGGGAAACCGTTGCAGAATCCTGTTAACCTGTGCTTTAAATAGGCCAAAACTGACAGAGGTAGGAATCAAACCCCCAACTTCTGGGTAGCTTACTATGCATCACAACGCCCACAATTTTTTAATCTTAATTAAGGTGATTTTGATATTCCTGCTATAATGTAAATTTATATAATTTTTTTCATAGTTAATGACGATGCGTTCAGTTATTAAATTAGTTAAAAAATATTTAATGTATGGTGATATCATGATAATAAATCTTTCATAAAAATTCAATTAGTAATTAGATCTAACACAATGTACGTTACGAATTTGGTATTATGAGTACCAATACTCATTAATATAGAGTTTTGGAGTGATGAACTTACTTAGAAAAGTCCAAAATCAAAGATAAATTTCAAACTCTTACGATATGATAAATTTTTGCATTTGTATATCTTAGGTTGAGAGTTTACCCTCCCTATTTAAGGCTTAATTAGTTTAGGACAAATTTTCGTCACTTTGACAGAAAAATAAAAAAGGTTAATTAGGAACTTTTTAGGAAATTTTTTAGCTATTTTTTGGCCGAGGTTGCTGTTAAAAGCATAATCACAGGTTGAAAAACTGTCCAATCAAGCTGAATTTTGACGGGGAGATAGAATTCTGATGGTTAGATTTAGGTATGAATTTTATAAGTTTTGCTGATATTCTATTTAAGTTTTTCAAAATGTTGTTACCTGTTTTAGGATTTGATGATCTTTTAGGAAGGTTTGGGTTTTGGTTTTGGAAAAATAGTTTTATAATGTAAAAAATGTATTGAAAATGTAAAAATATATAGCTAAATAGTAAAAAGTTGTTCTGGAAATGATAAAAACTGATTATAATATATTAAATTTACTGTTGAAACCAAAATTAAAACCAAAACTTAAAGAACATGCCCTTTGTTGATTATTTTTAAAACCACATCGCAATTATGCATTGTTGAAGATTCTTGTAGTTTATAGTATATAAATGAAGCAAAATTATTGGGACAAAGATCATGAAAAGAGGAACAAGGAGGTTTTGTGCTTCAGTAGCCATGGGAGGCGTTGTGCGAGTCGCACACTACCTTGCACGACCTCCAGTGCCATGTGCGAGACATCATGAGAGTCGCACGACGTCTCGGACGAGCTCTAGTGAGCAAACTCGGTTGAAAGGAGTAAGTGCCATGCGAGTCTTACGAACTCCAGTGGCTACTAAGAGATGCAACTCTTTGATTTCTTCTGAAAGATGCGTCTTTTGGTTGAATATTGCATCCTAACTGATGAATGGATGATTGCATCTATTCATAGGCTGATCGTATCCCATGAACGCAACATTTCAACTCTATAAATAGAGGGTGATTGCCACAGATTAAAATCAACTAATTTTCATCTTCTTTTTTGTCTAAACAATCTAAGCACTGTCTATTTAGTTGTTTATGATCAATCTATTTTATCCTAGAAGTGATCTTGCCATATTCCCAGTTAGACAAATAGTGGGGGCATTCAACACTTTAAGGAAAGTGTTTCTACATGACTTATATTGCTTTTGTGACTTGTAACAAGTCTTTTGTCACTTCTACATTTATCTTTATTTGTTGGTGAAATTCCTACAGATTTCTTCATACTTTGTGTTTCTAATTTTTCTTAAGTCTTGAAGAACCCCTTATATTCTTCAATCTGAAAGTGTTTAATTAATGCATTCTTCATGGAAACGACTCAAGAGACAACCATGAAGTTCATGAATCAAGACTTCGTGAAATTGTGCTTGGTTGAGCAATTGGAAAACCTTGTGCAAATTATTTTGGTACAAAAGGGCAAATTTTTTAGCACAAAAGTAATCACTTCTTCTAGAGGGACTACTTTAGTGTTGTATTCTTGTGCAATAGTATTTGTGTTGTAATGTAATAGCAAGATTTGTAAAGTTAAAGTGGGTGTTTTTAATGCACTGGCTTTGATTACCTTCAACTTCTTCTTACTTCTTTGATTTTTATGTAATGAAAATTCTTTTTCTAGGAACCAAATTCATAAGATTCATGTGATGGTTTCTTAAATTAAAGTCTTTAGAAATCTCAGTATTGAAGATGATATTATGATCTTTCACATAATAGAAAGTGTAAGTGATCATTCTATGAATTTGGTTAAAAGAGGAATGAAATGAAATTTCAGAAAAAATGCCATTTCTAGTGACAAGAAGAAAATAATTGAGTTGTTACAGTTTTTAAGTAAAAAGCCAATTAAAGGCTAAATTCATGTACAATAAGAACAAAAAGGAGAAAAGACTTCTTAGTGCTAATTTTGTTGAAATGAATGGTAAATTGTAACATGCAATGAAATAGATCAAAATACTTTAAGAGGGTTTGATCATTGATGCTCAAATTATTGAGTTGTTTTAGAATTTTACAAATTCTATAATATGGTCTAGAATGAAAGCATTTGTATTATCAAGTAATGATAATTATGGTTTTAAATTGTCTTGTTCAACTTTTGCATGAATAGTGATTAATATTGTTTGTATATTAAACTTTTATTCATAAAATTATTAATGTTATGTTTACTTAAGTGTGAAGTATGCATCTAACTGAAAATTTGAACAAATAAGATTCATAATTTGTTTGTGAAATCTTGGAAGTAATAAAATGTGAATAAAGACCAAAAGTGTTGCAATTTGATCTTTGATGCTATATGTAATTTAGCAATTTTCTGCATTCATAATTACTATATTCTTGTTTAGAATAAGTGTATTTATGATATGTTATTTGTGATAATATAGTTAAATTATCTAGTAGTAAAATGAATTTATCAAGTTTAGTTTGCTTGATATATTATTATAAATAAAGTGAAGTATCACTATTTGTTTATATAATATGTGCTACTACTTGATTGAGAATTTGATTAGATTAAACTAATGTGTTTGTCAGTAATGTATTGCTAGAACTTTGAATTTGTGTTCTATAACTATAAAACTCAAAATATGTGCAATATACATGTGTTAACAAAGTAATTTTGTTAATCATGAAGTTCTAGTTTTGCATAAGAACTTGTGAGGTAAAACCTTGTTCACTGTTTGTAATGTTCAAAACATCATTCCTTTAAAGAGGACTAAAGTGTCTTCTTGTGAGATTTGGAATAGCAGACAAAATCAAACCTTTATTACTTGAAGGTTTGGGGCTGCATTGCATACTGAGTTAGAACCTAGAACACTAAAATGTGTGTTCATAGGGTATGCTGAAAATTTGAAGTCTTACAGGTTACTTGAGATTGCTTCCAATGTAATTGTGGAATCAAGGGAAGTTGAATTCTTAGAGAATAAATTTCTAAAGAATTCAAGAGAGAATGGTGTTCCATAACAGGAACTTGGTTCTTCCAAATGCAACAAGCAATGAATTTGACTCTTCTATTGATCCTAGAAGAAGTCAAAGGCAAAGGAAGGAGAAATACCTACCTTCTGATTTCATTCTCTCCCAATCTATTGTCTTCTTAGTTAATGGAAGTAGGGATACTCTACTTAACATAATTCTTATTTTATTAAGTATAGAGTATGATCCAAAAAATATATAGTGAGGCAATGAAACCAAGAGTTGCAACATTTTTGAAAGAAGTTGTAAATGATAAAATGGATTCAATATTATCTAATAATACTTGGATCCTAGTTGATTTACCAAAAAGTTAAAAACTAATTGGTTGCAAGTGGATTTTCCGAAGGAAGCATGAAATGGATGGAACTATCTTTACCAACGAAGCCAAGTTAGTAGCCAAATGTCATAGACAAAGTGAATGAATTAATTATTTTGATACATATGCTGCTGTTGCTATAATTGCATCAATTAGGATTGTAATTGTTTTAGCTTCAGTTTTTAATCTTTATGTTCATCAAATTGATATAAAGACTGCATATTTGAATGGCAATTTGCATGAAAAAGATGTACATGAAATAATCAGAAGGTTATGTCCTTACTGAAAATGAACACAAAGTATGCAAATTAGTCAAGTTATATGGGTTTAAACAAACTCCTAAACAATGGCATGGGAAATTTGAGAGTGCTATACTTTATGGTAGTTTGATATACAATAATGCTGACAAGTGCATTTATTCTAAAACAACAAACGAGTATTGTGTCTTGATTTGCTTATATATGGATAATATGCTAATAGTAAGTAATAACTTAAACGGTATTGCTGAAACTAAGAAGTATCTTGCTTCTCAATTTCAAATGAAAGATTTTGGTAAAGTTGATATTATCTTAAGGAAAAAATGAAAAGCATAGTGGGGGTTATGCTCTTTCTTAAACTCATTATGTTGGTAAAATCATAAAGAAATATCAACATTTGAAAGTGAAAGAAGCAAGTACAGCCATAGATCCAAGTGTTAAGATTATCAAAATCAAGGTGAACCAATAGCACAGCTTGAATACTCAAGTGTTATTGGAAGTCTCATGTATGCCATGAGTTGTACAAGGCAAGACATTGCATATGAAATTTGCAGGTTGGTAAGGTACACAAAGAATCCAAACAATGATCATTGGAAGGGTGTAGCTTTCCTAGTGTAATTGAAGGATTCTCAGATGCAAGTTGAATTATAAACATTAGTGATCAAAAACTTACAAGTGGATCTTTATGTTTAGTAATGGTGTTGTATCTAGGGTATCAAAGAAACAAACAATAGTAACTCATTCCACTATGGAATCTGAGTGTGTTGCTTTGTGTTCAACTTCTAAGAAAGTTGAGTGGTTAAAGAAATATATTGTTGGATATAGATTTCTGGCCAAGGCAAATGCCACCAATAACTATTTTGTGTATTGTGATAGTGAAGCTAATATGTCTAGTGCTTTAAACAAAGTGCACAAGGGAAAGACTAGACATATAAAGCTTGAAAAATACCTACATGAGAAAGGTATTGAAGAATAATGTTGTCACCATTGTGTTTGTTAGAACACACAAAAATCTAGCGGATCCATTGACCAAACCTCTTACAAGAGAGTTGGTGAATTCGACAACATTGGGAATAGGATTGAAACTCTGATCTAAAATTGTTAGATGATCGAAACCAAACCCCCTTCTAGCATCCCTAGTATGAGAGGTTCAAAGGGTAACAAGTCACTGGAACAATTGTGTACACCAAATTTGTGTAGACCATACCAAGAAAAGGTGTTAATAAAAAGTAGCTCTTAAGTGAGAGGATGACTTAAGTATCTTAATGAAATTTCTCTGTAGTGTTTATTTGGTGAAGAACAAATAAACTAGAGTAAATTTTACCTATGTAGTCATAGAAGGTGGTGCCGTATTCGGCTAGAGTTTAGAGCTATCTCTAGTACATGATTACAGAACTAGGATGAGCACACGGCCATATAAGTGCTACAACCAGTTGTGATTGTAATATGGATAATGAGGTTCGCATGTGTGCTAAGTTTTAATTGAAATCAAATTTCGGTTCAAAGTTTCGCGCCACCAACTTTTGCTCAATTTAGTGACTTAGTAACACTAAAGAAAAGTTCAAGACGAAAGTCACTTTCTCCTAAGAGTGATTTCATATTAAGTGTTGATAGTTTATACTATAAACTAAGTGGGGGATTGTTAAAGATTCTTGTAGTTTATAGTATAGAAATGAAGCAAAATCATTGGGACAAAGATCAGGAAAAGAGGAACAAGGAGGTTTTGTGCTTCAGTAGCCATGCGAGGCGTTGTGTGAGCCACACACTACCTCGCATGACCTCCAGTGCCATGTGTGAGACATCATGTCAGTCGCACGACGTCTCGGATGAGCTCCAGTGAGCAAAGCTCATTCGGTTGAAAGGAGTAAGTGCCGTGCGAGTCTTACGAACTCCAGTGGCTACTAAGAGATGCAACTTTTTGATTTCTTCTGAAAGATGCGTCTTTTGGTTGAAATGTTGCATCCTAACTGATGAATGGATGATTGCATCTATTCATAGGCTGATCATATCCCATGAACGCAACCTTTCAACTGTATAAATAGAGGGTGATTGCCACAGATTAAAATCAACTAATTTTGATGAGAAATATTTTTCTGTATTCATTATGAACTTGTACAAAGAGTTTATAGATAGCTAACATACCAAACCTACGAGGCCCAAAATACACTTAACTATACAATATATCCAACACCACCCCTCAAGTTGGCGCATGCAAATTGTGTATGACCAACTTGGCTAGCAAAAAACTCAAATTGCTGTCGCCCTAACGGTTTGGTAAGATGTCTGCCAAATGAGAATTCGTGGGAACTTGTGATGAAGCAATGGTCCCCTCCACTATGGCATCCCTCAAGAAGTGACAATCCACTTCAATAGTTTCGACCGTTCATGAAAAACAGGGTTCTGAGAAATATGCATGCTGACTGACTATCGCAAAATACCTGCATTGGCCCCTCCGTGCAAATCCCAAGACTCTGGAGAAGTCCCTTAAGCCACTTCAACTCACAAGTCACTTTCACCATAGCCCGATATTCAGCCTCTGCAGAGGAAAGTGAAACTGTAGCCTGTTTCTTGGTCTTCTAAGAGACAGACAGGTGAATCACCAAGAAATACCATCCATCCAGTAACTGATCTCTGTGTTTTGGGACAAGCAGCCCAATTTGAATCACACCACCCTGTCAACTTCAGATTACAGTCCCTCTGAAGCAGAACATCCTGTCCCGGGCTCCCCTTCATGTAACGTACTACTCTCAAGGCTGCTGCCCAATGATCCTTCTTTGGTGCCTGCAAAAATTGAGACAAAATGTGCACAGAAAATCACAAGTCTGGCCTAGTGAAAACCAGATAGATAAGCCTACCCACGAGCCGCCGATACTTCTCCCCATCGACCAGGTCCGGACTTGTCGAAGCTACAAGTTTTGGATTCTGCTCCATCGGAAATGACACGGGCTTCGCTCCCAGCAGTCCTGTCTTGATATAATGTCCAGAGTGTATTTCCGCTGACACAAGAAAATACCCTCTGCACTCCTCGCCACCTCTATGCCCAAAAAATATTTGAACTTCCCCAGATCCTTCATGTGAAAACAGGTACTCAAATATTTCTTGAACTCTGCAAGTTCCTTGGGATTGTTCCCCGAAATAATCAAATCATCCACATACACCAAAACATTCATCCTAATCCCCTACTTTGAAAAAGTAAACAGTGAGTAATCCGAATAAGACTGAACAAACCCATACCTCCACAATGCTGCTGTCAGCTTTGCAAACCAACATTTGGGGGCCTGCTTCAACCCATACAACGATTTGCGAAGTCTACACACTTGGCCATCTCTCCCTTTGCCGAAACCAGGAGGAACCCGCATGTACACCTCCTCCGTCAGATCTCCATGCAGAAAGGCATTGTGAACATCCATCTGGTGTAGTTCCCAATCTTCTGCTGCCAGCTGCTAGAAAAGTCCTGACAGTCACCATCTTCGTCACTGGTGCAAACGTATCAGAGTAATCAATGCCTTTCACTTGGTGATTGCCAAACACAACCAACCATGCCTTGAGCCTTTCAACCTGCCCATCTGAACGATACTTGATCTTATAGATCCACCTACTCCCCAATGCTTTCTTGCCAGCTGGTAATTTCTCCAATGTCTAAGTCCCATTCTTTTCCAGAGCTTGGATTTTAGTCTGCATAGCCTCACGCCAGCCTACATCTTTCATGGCATCCTTGAAAGACTTAGGATCAACTCCTGTAGTAACAGCTGCTAGAAAGGTTCGATGGTCCACCGAAAAACAACTACTATCCAAATAATTAGACAAAGGGTAGAGAATACCATGATCGGAGGAATGCTTGGAACTCGATGAAGTGGGGGGGTGGACTTGAAACCAACAACTGTATTAACTACAAAATCTCGAAGACGAACAGAAGGAACCCGAGTACGCATACCTCTACCCAAATGCACAATCGGATCCCCTTCGCCTCGCACCTCAGCCCCATCCACCACGGACTGCTGCTGCTGGCTGCTCTTGGCAGCGATAGGGGGCTGCGGAACAGCCGCGGGATCTCCCCCCTGCCGCCGCTGGACCCGTCACAGCTGGTGGCGCCGCAGTGGTGCTAGGCGAAGCCAAAGGGGGAGGCACCTCCAGTAGGTCCTCATCTTCCTCAAACTCATCCTGTACAATGTCAACCAAGTCCGGTGCAACAATATATTCTTCAACCAAAGCAGCGGAGAAAGAAAACACAAATTCAACAAATTTAACATCACGGGAGACAAAATATTCATGGGTCTCCAAATCATACAACTTCCACCCCTTTTTCCCAAACGGATATCCCACAAAGATACACCGACGACTTCTACTAGCAAACTTATCAAATTTGGCTCTCAGGTTATGGGCATAGCACAAAGAACCGAAAACACGTAGCTCAGACGGAAAAGGTTTCACACCAAACAGACATTCATACGGGGACTTATAATTCAACAATTTCAAGGAAGTCTTATTTATCAGATAGCCAGCAGTTAAAATACATTCACCCCAAAACTGCACAGGAAGATTAGCCTGAAATTTTAAAGCACGAGCTAAATCTAATATGTGCCTATGTTTCCGTTCAACTACCATTTTGTTGGGGGGTGCCCACACAAGAGGTTTGAAAAATAATACCCCGATCAGCCAAAAAATTCCTAAGACAAAAGAATTCAGTCCCATTATCACTCCGCGCCGTTTTAACTTTAGCAGTAAATTGACGTTCTACTAAAGCTAAAAAACGGGTAAACAATTCAAACACCTCACTTTTATCACGCATCAAGTAAATCCAAACAGCCCGAGTAAAATCATCAACTATAGTAAGAAAGAAACGAGCACCACATGAAGATAAAGTATGATAGGGACCCCACAAATCACAATGGATTAATTCAAAAGGAAAACATGTTTTTTTTTCACTCAATGAAAATAAGTCACGACTCTGTTTAGCCTGGCAACACACATCCCAGGATCAGTCAAACGATCACTAGAAATAAACTCAAAGGGTAGGCTCTTCACGATCTTAGCTGAGGGATGTCCCAATCTTTGATGCTAACCAACCGGATCCTGCTGATCAACAACTCGATTTGCCTGAACACCAAAGCCACCCCTGAAGTAGTAGAGTCCCCCCGCCTTTCACCGATTCCAATCAGCATCCTCGAACGTCGGTCCTGAATAACACAGCCAGATTTAACACAGTGTACCACACAGTCAGTATCATCAGCCAGATGCGAAACAGAGATAAGGTTGCACAACAAATGAGGTACATAATAAACATTGTTCAAGGTCAAGTGACTAGACAATCTGACTGTTCCACTTTTCACCGAAACAACCTTACTACCATCAGGAAGGCCAACAGTGCAAGAAGGCATATCATGTAAATTGGACAAAAAAGACAAGTTACCCGTGACATGATTCGAATCACCCGTACCTATAAGCCATAAACTGGACAGAAACTCTACACTCAATCGATCATCTGTGCTCGTATTACCCAAACAAGAAAGCAGCTGTTGCAATTGCTCAGGGCTCACACCCGGAATACCTGAAATAGGAGTCAAATCACCACTGCCCACCGCGGCACCTCCACTGGTAGCTGGACAGGCCACTGCCCACGCCTCAGCAGCGCGAGGTCTCGCCGCTGCACCTGGTGCCGGTCTGACTCCTTTCCCACGGCCAGCGCCGCGATTAGGGTTGGCCTTCCCACGGAATTGAGGCCGTTCTCCCCACCATTTCGGATATCCATTCTTCCCAAAGTAGGTAGATTCCTCATGCCCAATCCTACTACAGTAAGTGCAAGTGACATTAGGAAGAAATCTCGATTCATACTCAGAAGTACCTCTATGCGGGGCGTTCATAGCAAAAGTAATCACATCCGCCCGGTCAGATTTGACAGAACTGTTCCGGGTCTGTAGTTGCTCCTCTTGATTCATTGCCTTAAACGCCCAATCCAAGGTGGGTAGTGGATTTTGCGGCAAAAGTTGAGAACGAAGGCTCCCAAATCGCTGCTGGTCGGTTTCTTCATCAGCCATGGAGCCAAGATAATACGGAGAAGAGGGTCAATTCGCCGATAAATAATCTCCGCATCAGGGTCATCAGTCCCGATCTTCGGGTTCGGGGGGTTCGCCGGAGCCGGCGTCTGCTGGTCGGCGCCGGGGGTCATGGTCTTCGATCCTTCATCAGCCATGGTGAAGGAGATCGGGGGGGGGGGGGGGGGTGGGCTCGAAAAAATCAAAGGTGGAGGCTAGGGTTTTTTATTTCGTGGCTCTGATACTATGATGAGAAATATTTTTCTGCATTCATTATGAACTTGTACAAAGAGTTTATATACAGCTAACATACCAAACCTACGAGGCCCAAAATGCACTTAACTATACAATATATCCAACAAATTTCCATCTTCTTTTTTGTCTAAACAATCTAAGCACTGTCTATTTAGTTGTTTATGATCAATCTATTTTATCCTAGAAGTGATCTTGCCATATTCCCAGTTAGACAAATAGTGGGGGCATTCAACACTTTAAGGAAAGTGTTTCTACACGACTTAGATTGCTTTTGTGACTTGTAACAAATCTTTTGTCCCTTCTACATTTCATTCTTTATTTGTTGGTGAAATTCCTACAGAATTTCTTCATACTTTGTGTTCCTAATTTTTTTTAAACTCTTGAAGAACTCCTTATATTCTTCATGCATTTGCGGAAAGAAAGGCTACTATTAATTTTTATTTTGTGAAAGTGAAGTTTTGGAGTTAAAAAGAAATATTCAATATTGAAAGCCTTTTCTTGTAAAAATTATGGGCTCTTTGGTTTGATTGTTTCCTACTTTTGTCTTAGTTTATCTTCCATTAATTGTTAATTTTTTTAAAGTTTACTTGAAGCTACAATTTGTTCTAAGAAATTGGGGATTATTTATTTGTTTATTATTATTATTGAAAAGTATAAATTTGTGTCATGAATATCAATAATTTCCTTTTAAATAACATAATAAATCTTGATTCACTCGTTAATTAAAATCTGTTTATATAGAGAGAGTTTAAGTTTGATTTTATTGATGTAGTATTATATTTAATTACGATGGAATTTTGATATTTTTCGTCAATTTGACACTTTAGTTCTAAATGACATGGTGATAACTATCATCTTTGAAACTAAATTGTCCGTACTGCAAAATCACATGGGGCTAAACTGTACGATATTGAGACGGGTGATGTTATTACCACAGCAATAATTCCCCATCTAGAGCAAATTGTACATAAAAATATGTATATTTGCTTTAGCAATAAAACATTTGGCAAATAATTATTATGACAATAACATTAGCCGATCTAATAATACAGATTCTTTTGTGAATTTGACTTCTTTCCATGTTATTTTAGACTGTACCAAAGAATATGGATTATTTATTCAAGAAATAAAGTGCTAATATTGCTTCCCTCATCCTTCTGCTTGACTTAGAGAGTCCAGATATAAGTCAAGGGTCAAGGATCCTCTGGCTAAAATGATGTCAAGACGTCCACAGCTGAAGCTCACTTGGAATCCAAAGAAACTATTGATATTCTTCCTTCTATGTTTATTGGCCTCTGCTCTGTTTCTCATTCGGAAAAACGAATCTCCAAAGGCCTCATGGAGTGATTTCGATTTCAAATCTTCTGAAGAAAGTAAAATTCAAACTTCCCCTTTCGTTTTTCTCTGATTTTAACATGGTTTTTTCTTCAAATTAATCCTTTGATTTTGCCAGATAAGGAAGACCATCATCAATGGCTTGCTGATAAACAATATGATAAGCTTCTTGGTGGGCTTTTACCCCAAGGATTTGATGAGAAATCATGTTGGAGTAGGTATGAATCACCCTGGTATCACAAAGGGCTAAAGCACCAGCCTTCTTCGCATCTCATCTCTGCATTACGAAGCTACGAAGCTTTACATAAACGATGCGGACCAGGGACCAAAGCCTACCATAAAACCGTGGAGATTCTCAAATCAGGGTGGAAAAACAGCTCCACAGCCACAGGCTGTAAGTATGTGGTCTGGACGACCCGCGATGGATTGGGACAAAATCATCAGTTTAGCTTCTTCTTTCCTTTAGGCTCTGTTAAGCAAAAGAGTCCTCCTCGTCGATCACCGGGTTTGGGTTTCTGATCTGTTTTGCGAACCGTTTCCAGGGACTTGGTTGGTTCCCTCTGATTTTCCACTCATTGATCAGTTCCAGAGTTTTCACAAGGAATCCGACATGAGTTACGGAAATATCCTGAAGAGAAATGGTTCTTTGGTCAAACCTTATGTTTATCTCCATGTGCTTCATGATTATGATGACGATGATCAGCGATTCTTCTGTGATGATGACCAGGTTTTTCTTCAGGAAGTGCCCTGGCAAATCCTGAAATCGAATTTATATTTCGTTCCGTCGTTTTTTCTGATGCCATCTTTTCAGGAGGAGCTGAATCGCCTGTTTCCGGAGAAGGAAGCTGTTTTCTATTTCTTGGGTCGCTATCTCTTTTATCCCACCAACAACGTTTGGAGGGAGATCCAGGAGAATCTGTTACCCCGAATCGTCAATGAAACGACAGCAAAATCAAACAAGACTAAAGCTGTGCTGGTGACATCTCTGAGCAATAAGTACTATGAAACACTGAAAAGTATCCAAGCCATGAAGAACAAAAACTTGAAAAATATCCAAGCCATGGAGAACAAAAACTTTATTATGAGATGATTCACCATAAGAAAGCGTGGGCGGAAATGTATCTGCTGAGCTTGACAGATAAGTTGGTGACGAGTTCTAAGGCGACATTCGGGTACGTTGCTCAAAGTCTTGGAGTATTGAAGCCATGGATTCTTTGTAGGATATAAAAAAATAATATATTTCCAAAATAATATTAAAGAGATTAACGCATAGTGGAATAAAACTCCTTTGTAATAATGAACAATAAACAAACCCGCACGCACACAATCTGTGCAGTACACCTAAGCCGAAGCTTGGTCGAGAAACAACCCGAAGGCTATTTAGTTTCTCCTCTATCTTTATATCTATCTCTGTAATTCTCTGTGATTACAATGATCACCCAATGCCTTTATTTATAGGCTAAACTATCTCTGAATCCTACTATAAATCTGATTCAGAACTATTTCCTAAAACAAATAGGTTACCCAAAACAAACACTAAACCAAATAGGAAATAGACAAATAATAAATCCTACTACAAATATAATTACCTAATTAATAAGTTTGGTTTAATTATTATTTTCCAACATAGCCTTCCTTAAACCAAACTTGGAGCAAAGCAGGTCCATTGCCATCACGAGCTTGAATCTCCATTGAAATCTCTGTCACAATGTAGACAACATGTGAAACCAACTTTCAGTAGTTTTCAGCTCTGCTTTCAATCTCATCGCAGAGACACCTTTATATCTTCCATGGATCTTTTGTGGAAACTCATCTTTATTGAAGAATTTATTCATATCCACCCATTTTTCTTCAACTGAGTTCATCTACTCATGAACATTGCAATCAACCTTGCAAATTTCAATAACAACCTCGAAAATTTGAGGTATTTCCTTCAAACTTGATGTGAACACAAACTTGTATTTTGAGAAACCCTTATCAAATTTCTCAGTCTAGTCAAAGAACTCACTGAAATCTATCCATTCATCTTCAGAACAGAGCTTTCCATCGACATTGCTAATCTCATCAATGCTTTTAGATATAACAATGTCCTTGCAATCCCAAGGCTCCACTGACACATTTTTAACCTGGTCGGAATCTTCTTCAAATAAGGAGTCGTCTTCACTGCAGTTAATCTGCTCCAGTTCAACAAAATTTTCAACACTCCCATGATCACTTTTATCTACGTGATCATTAATCTCAATATCTCTCTCTAGTTCTGAGACATATAATTTCTTCTTCTTCTTTGACCAAATCAACACTTTTAATGTCTCCATCCTCCGCGACACACTCTTGCTCAAAGATATTTTGGCTCTCTGTATTGTCGCTGGAAGATCCATTCTCGAAGCTTTCACCATCAAATTCAAGCAATGCTTCAACAGACTCCTCATCCATTAACACGAATGCTTCAGCTTGAACATCACAAAAATTATCAACAACAGCGGCATGTTCTTCTATGTCTTCAAAACGTTTAGACCACACTCTCTTTTGTAATCTACAATTTGTTGGGTAAAAGACATTTCATAAGTCACCAGTTCACATTCCAAGTCGCCGTAACCAAACATAGAAAAATCCTTGGTGACTTCTAAAACCAACTACTTTTTGTGAAATTTCCAAGTCAACGTATGAAGAACTTTTGACACTATTTGTTCTTCTGTCATATTCTCACCGTTGATTCTCATCTCACTAACGATGGTTTGACCCTGTCCATATATTCTTGGACTCTTTCATCATGCTTCATCTCTGCCAACTCGAATTGTCTCCTTAACTCCTGCAGTTTGATTCTTTGAACGTTTTTGTTTCCTCGATTGGCAACTTTTAACTTTTCCCAAAACTCCTTAATTGTCTTTACATCCATTAAATTTCTGCATACGTCTAATCCAATATTCATTATTAAATAATACAGAGCCAATTGTTTTTGATATTGGTTTATCTTTGATCCTCTGCTTTCTACAAAATCTGACTCAAATCCTGTCTCAATCACGTGCCAGATTCCAATAACTCTAAATAAATCTTCCATCTGTTGACTTCAGAGTTCATAATTATTTTTGCCATCATAGGCAAAAGCAGGACACTTATGAATGATAGGGAAAGAAGACATCTTTAACTACTTCAATAATTCAAAATTTTTAACACATGCTATTATCGATGTATTATATATCAATGTAGAACCCAAAGAAACCCACAAAGATCAATCCGACCCTGCTGCTATCAAACGAACGAATAATCCCAATTGCAAAACCAAACAAGGATCTGACCAACCTAAATGAACTTGATTTCCAAAAATCAATCAATTTATATATGATTGCATGCAATTTGATGAAATTGAATCAATCAAACAAATAAGTGAGGAGAAAAAATCACAATCGTAACCGGTCAAATAAAGCGTAACTAATCCCAATCTGAATCTTGGATCAAAGCTTTTTTTTTCCCCAGAAACTTCTCCAAATCACACTACTAGATTCAACTTTAAACAAAACCAAGAACCAATTGTGCTGCTAAACTCACTGATTTTTCTCGGTCAATCCAAACTGTGTTTGGAGATGTCAGATGATGTAAACCTTTAACCTTAGAACGGAAGTTCTTTTGCGACACTTCAACGGTCACAAATCCTCTAGCTCTGATACCACTTGTAGGATATAAAAACAATATATATCCAAAATAATATTAAAGAGATTAACGTACAACCTAATAAAATTGCTTTGTAATAATGAACAATAAACAAACCCGCACGTACACAATCTGTGCGGCACACCTAAGCCGAAACTTGGTCGAGAAATAACCCGAAGGCTATTCAGTTTCTCCTCTATCTTTATATCTATCTCTGTATTTATCTCTATGATTACAATGATCACCCAATGCCTTATTTATAGGCTAAACTATCCCTAAATCCTACCACAAATCTAATTCAGAACTATTTCCTAAAATAAATAGGTTACCCAAAACAAACACTAAACCAAATAGGAAACAGACAAATAATAAATCCTACTACAAATATAATTACCTAATTAATAAGTTTGGTTTAACTATTATTTTCCAACATTCTTGAAAGGCCTAAAGATTACAAGGTTTCTAATCCGGCTTGTTTTCGAGCTCTGTCAACGGAGCTGTGTTTCCATGTTCCTCCAGGTTATCATGACTGCAAAACCCGAGCCCAGATCGACATGGGGAAAATTGTTCCTTATGTTCGGTATTGTGAGCAATGGACCTTGGGGCTCAAACTTTATGGCAAAGATGGTGAGGCATGATCAATTTGCAATTTACCTTATCCTATTATAGAATGGAGAGAAACAATTAATCATGTTCAAAGCTTGAGAACCTACTTTGTCTGAAGGTTATAGTGTAGCAAAGGAGAAAATGAAGAGGAACATATATATTGTTGTGTGAGGGAAATAATTTTTAACAATCACAACAAAATCACAATTAGAAACTCAGCTTTTATTCTTCTTTCTTAATGCTTATGAAATAGATATTATAGGAATAATAAAAAAGGAAAAAAAAAAAGCACAATAAACATAAAAATAATAAGCAAAGGCACCAGAATTTTAATTTTGTAAACCCAAATTTGGAAAAGATTATGGGACATTGTTCAGTCAAAATCTCTTCTAAAGTCTAAAACAATAGTGGGAATACAAGAGTGTTCATCAACAAGTAGACATATAACAATATCATCAACAATACATTTCAAAATCTTACTTTATACCTAAGTAAATAAGGAGGATCAACACTGCAACACACATGTTCAAGAAAGAAACATGGGACCTATATAGATTTTTCTTAGTAGCCCTCATGAAGACCATCCGCATAGCTAAGATGGGTCACTGGGACCGCTCCCCTTGGGAGCCCAAAGTACTTGATGTGGACCGAAGTACACATACGGATGAATTGCCAAGGAAAGTCTGATTAAGAGGCGTAGCTCGTATAAACTTTTTTGTTTACCCGAAATCCAAATAACAAAATAAAATAACATAGGCTAATTTACTTAAGGAATTTCGAACCAAGTAAGAAAAAGAAGTGAAACATGCGAATTAATTAGGTAGAGCAAATAACCTAATTAGCTAAGTTTCATGCAATATATAAATCACAAGCATGCAAAATACATAAGGTAATAAAAGAAGAGTACTCAAACTAATAGTTTAAAGATATGGATACTGTATTAATTAAGTGTTCGAATGGCCCTATTTATAGAGTAGGGAATTCAAAAATCTAGTGGAAATCAACTAGGAAAAGGAAATAGAATTGGAAACCAATCAAGAGATTGATTTCCTTTACAATACCAAAACTTGAAAGAAGTAGGTAATGGAATAAAAGGAAAAGGAAATTCGGTTAACCTCTTAGGAAGGGGCAGCCGAATTCTAGGTAGAAAACAAGTAGGAAAAGAATTGGAAATCCTACTCCAAAAAGGAGATCAAGAAGGGATCCTTTTTGGAAGTCTAGTTGTAACAAACTTGTAACTAACTAAACCAACTTTAAACAAACTAAGGGTGGGAATAGGAAACATGCACAAATCTTTATCCTTCCTCAAACCCTAACCCTTTAACTAAATTGGAAGGTTGACTTGCGCATGGGCTTCTTGGATTGGCTGGCCGAACTTGATGATGTGGAATGGCTCCATGGAGGTTCGGCCCATCTGAGAGGCGGATGGTGGATCTGATGTAGGAAGCTTCCGAAATCTTCTGGAATCTCCCGGAATCATTTCGAAATCAAGATTTTCAAGATTCTTCAAGATTCTGCAAAATGTTAAATTCAAGATTTTCAAGAAAATCAAGAACTTCAAGAAACGTCTCGTTAAAGTCAAAGAACCTTCCGGCGTCTTCAAGAACTTCAAGAAATAGCCTTCTCTTCATTGTGGAAGGTCTGCGGCTCTGGTGTAATTCTTCTCAAGGTTTGACCTAACCTTGGCATGTAGGCATTTGACGGTTTCAGCCTTCTGGGTGCCGTCTAGATTAACCTGATCCTTTACCGCAAAGGGATTAGATCCATAACCGTCAAAGGAGTGAAGCCGTAGGCAACTTTGAATGGACAGAACCCTGTTGAGGAGTGCCTGGCTCGATTGTAGGAAAACTCTGCAACCGGTAAGACTTCTTCCTAACTCTTGAGATTCTTCTTTATCAAAGCTCGAAGCAGATTGCCAACGGTGCAGTTGGTGACTTCTGTCTGCGGATGACTTGTAGTCGAAAATAGGAGTTTTGTACCGAGGCGTGACCACAAAGTCTTTCAAAAGTAACTCAGAAATTTGACGTCGTGATCTGAAACAATAGTGTGCGGAATCCCATGAAATAAAACTATTCCCTAAAAGAACAAGTCTGCAACATGTTTGGCATCATCTGATTTCCTGCAAGGAATAAAGTGAGCTATCTTAGAAAAGCGATCGACTACGACAAATAAAGAGTCATTACCTCTTTGCGTCCTTGGGAGACCTAGAATAAAATCCATAGAAATGTCAGTCCAAGGTAAAGAAGGTATAGGTAAAGGCATGTAAAGTCCATAAGGTTTAGATGTAGATTTAGCTTTTAAACAATTAATGCAAACATGTTGTACATCTTTTCGCATATGAGGCCAGTAAAAATGTTCCTGTAACACATCAAGTGTCTTATGTACACCAAAATGACCCATGAGTCCCTCATTGTGAGCTTCACGAACCAGTAATTCCTTAGCAGAACTGCGCGGGATGCATAACCTATGTTCCCTAAACAAGAACCCATCATGTCTATAGTACTTATGGAATGCACCAGATTCACATGCTTCATATATGGTAGCAAAATCAAGATCAGAAGCGTATAAATCATTTAGATATGCAAAGCCTAGCAAAGAATGATCTAAAATAGCTAGAACTTTATACCTGTGAAATAGAGCGTCAGCAACCAAGTTATCTTTCCCCTTCTTATATTTAATAATGTAAGAAAAAGTTTCAATGAATGCAACCCATTTAGCATGGCATCTATTTACCTTACCATGTCCCTTTAAATGTTTAAGGGACTCGTGATCACTATGTACAACAAATTCCTTGGCCATTAAATAATGTGACGAAGTCTCTAAGACACGGACCACTGCATAGAGCTCCTTATCATAAGTTTGATAATTCAAGGCAGCTCCCTTCAACTTCTCACGGAAATAGGCGATTGGCTTGCCTTTCTGCATTAAAACTGCTCCAATCCCTATACCTGAAGCATCACACATTAGCTCAAAAACTCTATCAAAATCAGGTAATACTAAAACAGGGGCATGAGTGAGATCATGCTTAAGAACCGTAAAGGTGTTTTCCTGAGCTTGGCTGCACAAGAATGGAACATTCTTCTTGCACAACTCGTTCAGAGGCGCTGCTTTGATGAAAAAGTCCTTCATAAACTGTCTGTAAAATCCAGCCAAACCGTGGAAAAACCTTACCTGTGCGGGCATTATTGGTGTAGGCCACTCCTTAATGGCTTTCACCTTGGCATTGTCAACTTTGACACCATCTTTAGAGACCACAAAACCGAGAAACACAACTTCCTAAACACAGAAAGTACATTTCTTCACATTGGCATATAACTTATTAGCACGCAATTCAATTAACACCAAGCGAACATGTGGATCTTGCCCTCCTGGCAAACTGAGTAAGTGTTGGCGACCCCATCATGACTTGCCTTCAAGTTAAAGAGATATGGGTGTCCGAGCAAAATGTGACAAGCCTTCATTGGAAGCACAGTGCATAACACCGTGGATTCAAACTTCCCTATAGCGTATGGTACGCTTACCTGTTTCATGACCCTGTAGCCGTCTGAGCTGTCAAGCCATTGTAGCCGATAAGGGCGTGGATGATTGAGTATGGGGAGCTTCAAATTTTTGACCATGTATTCACTGGCGACGTTCGTGCAACTCCCTCCATCAACGATCAGAACACACAACTTCCCATTGACCTTAGTTCTGGCATGGAAGATGTTTGTCCGTTGAGATGTATCCTGGACAGCAGCTGTAGTCAGGGTGCGAGTAACCAATTTCTGATTGGGATCTGCTTCGATGAACTCAAATTGCTCGACCGATTCAGACTTAGCGCCGTTAGTTAACTCTGAAAAGGGGTTAATGCCGTGTTCATCCTCATCCTCTTCTGAAATATACTCACCATCTTGCCCCAATAATACCTTCCGGATGTTAGGAAAATCGCTCATGTAGTGGCCACGGCCTGAGCATTTGCGGCAAGTGACATTGCTAATGGATTACCGAGGTGTTGATGGCGTCTTTATATGATAAGGACGGGGTGGTAGTGGGGTCGATAGCCTTCCGTTCTGATTTAAACGGCTTCTTTCCTGGTGGAGAGTAAACCGGATTCTTTCTCCAAGCTGGTAGGGCACTAGCAGGCGTCCTGATGGGCGGAACTGTCTTCAGGTATTCCTCCATGACTCGAGCTTTGTGCAACATGTCCGGCAGTGTTGTTGCATTCTGAAGTTCAACGGCTAAAGCTATACCCCTGTTTAGACCATTAAGAAAACGAGCCATTGAAGCAGCTTCATCTTCTTGTACATTTGCCCTAATTTTGGCTATTTCTAACTTTATATAATATGCGTCTACAGATAAAGGTCCTTGTACAAGAGTATGTAATTTCCTATACAAATCCCTGAAATAGTAATCAGGAACAAAAGTCTTACACATAGCAATAGTAAAATCATACCAAGTTAGAGGCGGATCACGTGCCCGCATTGGATGCGTATTCCTACGTTGATCGATCTCTTGATTCCACCAGACCAGGGCATAGTCCGTGAAATTGACCACCACGAGAGGGACCTTCTTGTGTTCTGGGATTGAATGGAGCTCGAAGATACGCTCCATCTTGACCTCCCAGTCTAAGTAATCCTTCAGATTCGTACCTCCTGCGAAGGGTGGCACGGTCGTTTTGCATTGACTCAGACCCTTAAAAGCCTTGGCAAAGGCAATGTTGTCGTTGGGAGGGACGTCCTCTTCTGACTCCTCACGCCTATGCTCCCGTTCGGCTTTCATCTCAGCAACCTCCTCCGCGAGGTTAGCAAATTGCGCAGAGAGTTGTGCTATTGCGGCCAGTAATTGCTCATTCCCAATGGGAACGAAAACACCACCTGACATTGGTTAGAAGCGAAAATTTGTTTACGAAGAACAAGGAAAAATGAGTAGTAACCTTACCTCCTTGCCCCCCAAGTGTATCCCACCTAACAGCTACGCACAAACCAGTGTTTAACTCTAGGGTGGCACTCTTATAGTATGTTCACTTAAGCCTTTTTCCATTCTACCTCCCGGTATTGACAAATGTATAAGGTAAACAGCAATTCACACACAGCAATGATACTTAAGGAAAAAGCAAAATTTTTTAAAATAGATACTTGGTTCTATTTTGGAGAGGAAAATCTTTTCACAAATGATATTTGTAATATAGTTCAGATAAGAGGTACACAACAAGGAAAGTTTGAGGTGAAGCCCTCAAATTTCAGAAAATATGGCGTGTGCACGATGACTAAATCCAAACTATAATTCAAAAGTAAACATCTAGGTAGCTTGAAAAGATACAACTAGCAGTTGAAAGCAGGGCAGTTCCAGAATTGAACATAATCAAGAAATAAGCAGAGTTGAACAACTTTAAGAAAGTCCTAAAACTAACCGAAGAAGAGATCACCTACCCGATAGGTAATCATAGAAACCAATCCCAGTAAATTATCAATTCCCCCAATATGCAGATAAACCAATTGCACAATTAAAACCCCCTTAGTGGTGGAAAAATTCCTCAGAATTCCAGTGTAGTGTTGTGGGGAGTAGTGTCGGCAATCAAACACTATCAACTTTGCAAGCACACTGGAAAATTCCTCAGAATTCTAGTGTAGTGCTGTGGGAAGTAGTATCAAAAATCAAACACTATCAACTTTGCAAGTACACCTTAAACCGTGGAGAAAACAATCCTTACTCAATAGGTGCCAACCACCAAAAAAAAAAAAAAAAAAAAAAAAAAACCAATTTTTGCGATTGTAAGAAAAACCTAGGGTCAGCAAAGTTCAAGTGTGACTCACTAACCAATTCCCAGAGATAAATTCAGCAGCACAAGGACACCAAATCAAGAATTCCACATATTTTCAAGAATTAAAAAGAAAGTATCCAGCACGAGTGCGTGCAAATCACAAGTGCAGATAAGGTGAGCTGCTTAACATCAGCCACAAAACTCACCAATTTTTTTAAAAAAAAATTGCACAAGAGGAGTGTAAAACAGTAGGAAAAACCCAACAAGTAGTCGCAAAAACAACAGTACTAAAGTATCTCTCAAACCCTAGTGTTGCAAAGCAGAGGCGACTAAAAAATTTCAACCAAAATCAAAACCCTAGCAAAGGCAAAAACCTGAACCCTAATTAATTTGTTTTAAAGTTCATAATTTAATTTTGAAATTTCAGCAAGGGATGTTCGATTTTAAAGAAGTGGAAGAAAAAAATTTCCCCCAAAGATGCGTAATTTTCCCATACTTTTTTTTTTTAAAAAAAAAGCAAGAAGTAGGAAAAGAAAACACCTGATTGATGATTAAAAAAAAAAAGCAAGAAGTAGGAAAAGAAAACACCTGATTGATGATTTGGTTGGGTTACTTCAACCTCCTCCAGCCATGAAACCAGCCAAGGCTCTGATACCAATTGATGTGGACTAAAGCACACATGCGGATGAATTACCAAGGAAAGTCTGATTAAGCGGCGTAGCTCGTATAAACTCTTTTACTTACCCGAAATCCAAATAACAAAATAAAATAACCTAGGCTAATTTACTTAAGGAATTTTGAACCAAGTAAGAAAAAGAGGTGAAACATGCCAATTAATTAGGTAGAGCAAATAACCTAATTAGCTAAGTTTCATGCAATATATAAATCACAAACATGCAAAATACATAAGGCAATAAAAGGAGAGTACTCAAACTAATAGTTTAAAGATATGAATACTGTATTAATTAAGTGTCCGAATGGCCCTATTTATAGAGTAGGGAATTCAAAAATCTAGTGGAAATCAACTAGGAAAAAGAAATAGAATTGGAAACCAATCAAGAGATTGATTTCCTTTACAATACCAAAACTTGAAAGAAGTAGGTAATGGAATAAAACGAAAAGGAAATTCGGTTAACCTATTAGGAAGGGGCAGCCGAATTCTACGTAGAAAACAAGTAGGAAAAGAATTGGAAATCCTACTCCAAAAAGGAGATCAAGAAGGGATCCTTTTTGGAAGTCTAGTTGTAACAAACTTGTAACTAACTAAACGAACTTGTAACAAACTAAGGGTAGGAATAGGAAATATGCACAAATCCTTATCCTTCCCCAAACCCTAACCCTTTAACCGAATTGGCAAGTAGATTGCGCATGGGCTTTTTGGATTGGGCTGGCCGAACTTGATGATGTGGAATGGGCTTCATGGAGGTTCGGCCATTTTAGTGGCGCATGGTAGATCTGATGTAGGGAGCTTCTGGAATCTTCTGGAATCTCTTAGAATCATTTCAGAATCAAGCTTTTCAAGATTCTGCAAAATGTAAAATTCAAGATTTTCAAGAAAATCAAGAACTTCAAGAAACGTCTTGTTAAAGTCAAAGAACCTTCCCGCGTCTTCAAGAACTTCAAGAAACAACATTCTCTTCATTGTGGAATGGTTGATTGCGCCTCTTCTTCAAGAATTGTAAGGAGATTGGCAATTTGAACCTTCCCAACTTTATTCTCCAAGGTGTTGACTTCTACTATCAATTGAGCATCCTGTGCGCAGGCTTGTACAAGATTGTTGAGATCTTCTTGGACTTTTCTTTCTTTGCTCCGCGTCATTGGCTCAACGATATCTACAAGTGGCCCTTTGATATGGACTTGGATCTTGAAGCATTGTAGGGCCTTGGTGTAGAACCCGGACCTCCTCAGCTTCTCTAGATGCACTTGTCTGTGGACTTGTCGATAGACTAGGGATGCCCTCATCAGTACTGCAATTCACCCTTTTCGAATAAGGCTCTCAAACCGCGCGTGAAAGATTCTGCCACTAAAATGAACCGTAGCAGAGGAAGGGAGTCCCCCTTTTTAATTCCTTGGGATGCTCTAAAAAACCACTTCGGAGCTCCATTAACCAAAATAGAAAACCAGCTCGTCGATATATTCCCCATAATAATCCGTACGAGTGACCCATGAAATCCCTGGCACACCAACATACTATTTTAAAAAGACCATGATACCCTATCGAAGGCTAGGCTTTCATCATATCTAGTTTAAATAAAGCATTATGGCCTAACACGTTTTTATCTAGAAATCGAACAAGTTCATGCATCAAGAGAACACTGTCGGATAACTCTGTCCCAGCCGCAAAGGCGGATTGCTCCTCTGAAATTAATTTCGGCATCAAACCCTTCATTCTCTCCATTAGAAGCTTCGAAAAAATCTTATTAATGAAGTTGCACAAGCTGATCGGGCGAAAGTTCGCAAAGGAAATAGGTACTAGTTTCTTTGGAATCAAAGTAAATTGTACACTAGCAATGGCTCGGGCAATTGGAGTACTTGTTTAACCTTAATATTTGTAATTAAAATCGTGAAATACAACACATGATTTCCTTTATAATTTTTACATTTCACATTATTCGGGTAATAATTTTTAGGTCCTACGAATTCGTTTCGTTATATATGATTGGAGATGTCTGGTAAAACTTATATTTATGAAATGAAAGCCTTACTTACTTTCTT